>VYXC01003415.1:1673758-1766864 GCA_013397175.1 Platysteira castanea
CCCCCCACCCTCCCTTCATCTTAATTTCAGATGAAAATCATTTCATGGAGTTCAGACAAACACCAGTCCCTCCCTGGAGACAGGTCCATGGTTCCTTTTGGAGTCTGGGATCCCTCCATCCATCCATTCCTGTTGACCCTGCCTGTTTGTGGGGGCTGGGTGTAGTGATACAAGTGTGAGGCACCTCTTAATAGCCTTGAGGACTCTTGGCTCAAACCAAAAAGTCACTGTTGTCCAAAGCCTGTTAGGTGCAGATGGGGGGGAGGAAAGAGGTGTTTGTGCAGCCCACTGGCTCAAGGATGGTCTTTTGTTATCCTTTTGGGAACTTGGGAGAAATGCCAGCAGAGCTCACAGGGTCCTGAAGCTTGGGAACGCACTCACTTATAGAATTGGGGCTTTTCACATTATAGAAGCAGGGAGGGAAGAAGCTCTAAGCCCACCTCCCAGCTTGAACACTAACACCCCCATTCTTCTCCACTCATCTAGTTCATGGCTCAGCCAGCCTGAAAGATGGGTCTCAGTACCTGTCATGGGCTGTGTCACAGCTGCCAAGTACCAAGGATTGAGTGCAGCTTCCTTCTGCAAAATGATCTTATTAAACACTGTGTCCTTAGACGACGAGTGTCAAGAGCACAATATCAACTGCTAAAGCCAACATAAAGCATTTGAGGAAACCACCTTGGCTGCAAAGGCCTCCATGGGACCGATTACTTATTTGCCATATGCACTGATATGTTATAGTGTTTATGAATCACTTGAATATCTTTTTGTTTCAGGGAATATATGTCCTTCAGCCTGACCAAATGCAGGTAAAAGATATTACAGGGTAGGAAATAACCTTTAGAATGTATTTTCTTTTTTTCTTTCATTTTTATTTTTCTAATGGGACCAGTGGCCATTCTCTGCTCCTTTTCAAGGTAATAGCAGTGCTCCTGCTGGTTGCTGTGGTGTGGCCTCTGCCTTATCATTCACTTGTTGTTTTGCAACCTTGGGGTTCAGAAGACCCTGAGGATGTCCTAATACAAAAGTTGAATCCTGCAGAACAGTGCAGAGGTGTGGGGAAACATACCACCGTGATAGTTCTTGAACTAGTGCTGGTATGTGAAGAATACAACCTGTATCTCCTTTTAACAGGCCCCTGTCCTGGGATGAACATTGTTCTTGAAATACATTTGGTCCCTCCCTTTCTGCAGGGCAGATGAAAACATGAAAGCTCCAAGATGGTNTTGGACAGCTCCTTGGCTTTTGTTTCAGTCTCCTCTGCCCTCCCCTCATGAGCTGTCCCACCTCGTGAAGGTGAGAATTAATTGCAATATTGGAGTGATCCTACCCTTAGGCTTGTTGAAGTTCATGTTTGTAATACTCTGTGACTTTCTGTTCTGCAGACAAGGGCTCAGCTAGGAAGTCTGGAGTCAAACAGGGAATGATTTAGTGTTAGATGAAATATTTGCAGGCTCATTTCCTAATGGCACATTTCTATATTGTGCACAAAGTAGCAGGAGGGGGTATTTGCCTGGTATTTTTAATTGACCCCTTTGGTGTGACCAGCACTTTCCTCTCTCCCAGGAGGCAGCTGTGGGCAGAGACAGGCAGCCAGTCTAGACTCAGCTCAGGACAGGAGCTGGCAGACAGGAGACAACCCCCCACAGCACTTTCTTGGAAATATATTATTTCCTCCTAATGTCTTNGGTCTCAGTACCTGTCATGGGCTGTGTCACAGCTGCCAAGTACCAAGGATTGAGTGCAGCTTCCTTCTGCAAAATGATCTTATTAAACACTGTGTCCTTAGACGACGAGTGTCAAGAGCACAATATCAACTGCTAAAGCCAACATAAAGCATTTGAGGAAACCACCTTGGCTGCAAAGGCCTCCATGGGACCGATTACTTATTTGCCATATGCACTGATATGTTATAGTGTTTATGAATCACTTGAATATCTTTTTGTTTCAGGGAATATATGTCCTTCAGCCTGACCAAATGCAGGTAAAAGATATTACAGGGTAGGAAATAACCTTTAGAATGTATTTTCTTTTTTTCTTTCATTTTTATTTTTCTAATGGGACCAGTGGCCATTCTCTGCTCCTTTTCAAGGTAATAGCAGTGCTCCTGCTGGTTGCTGTGGTGTGGCCTCTGCCTTATCATTCACTTGTTGTTTTGCAACCTTGGGGTTCAGAAGACCCTGAGGATGTCCTAATACAAAAGTTGAATCCTGCAGAACAGTGCAGAGGTGTGGGGAAACATACCACCGTGATAGTTCTTGAACTAGTGCTGGTATGTGAAGAATACAACCTGTATCTCCTTTTAACAGGCCCCTGTCCTGGGATGAACATTGTTCTTGAAATACATTTGGTCCCTCCCTTTCTGCAGGGCAGATGAAAACATGAAAGCTCCAAGATGGTGCTATATTGTCACAGTTGATTACAATTCTTATGGTGAACAGCTCTGGAGAAATTCAAAGCTGTTCTGTTCCTTAAAATCTTCCTTTGGAACTGAAACAACACTTCTCTCTTCTTGTTCTTCATCACTCTCTATTTTCTTGCTCTGCCACTGCTGGCTGGCAGACAAGCTATGCTCCTTCCAGGAGAATTTTTGTTCCTGGGGGATTACTCAGTTGTGTTGAAGTGTGAGAAATTGCCAGTCTCACAGAATAGTGCCTGTTCCTCTGGGATTTTGCTGGAGTCCCAAGGTGTTTCTGTTGTTGCTGATTTGTTTTAAGGTCCCACCACAGCACCAAAGGTCACCTGTCTCTATTGTCAGTGGGGTTTGTACTCTTTAAAAACATCATGTTTCAGTTCTCTCTCCAGGGAAACTGGGCCAGTGATGCTTGCTTACCTCTTGGAGGGGAGGATATGAACAAAATGTATTCATGCCTGTGAAAACTAAATAGCAGAAGCTGTTAAGTGCAAACTATGATTATATTTTAAAAGGAGGTTTTAAGCGTTAGTCCATGTCCCTTCTGTAATGGAATTATTTCTGGAGGACAGTGCTTTATGGGTTTAATTACTGAAAGTTGCTTTCTAGTCACTGAACTCCCATTCTTTTGTATTGCAGTTCTTAAATCCACTTCTTATTCTTGTCTTCATCCCAATTTTTGACCTTGGGCTCTACCCCCTGATAAGCATGTGCAAATTGAATTTCACGTAAGTACTTGGGGACAGTGCAGATGCATCTGTGCTTTTTCTTCTGCAGTAAGGGTGCAGAATAGTTTTTAAGGAAGAGAAACACAAATTTACGGTCACCTTTCCCAATACTTGAGTATACTTCAGTCCCAAGAGGCAGCATCACCCTCTTCCACAGACCATGGAAATTCCAGAGGGTAAAAGTCAGTGATGTTGGATTCTGCTCTGTACAGATTTTTCCAAAAGCAGATATGAATAGTCTCACTCTGAATTTGATCAACACGTTTTCCACCTTGTTTCCCCTATCATGCCTAAATGACTGCCTCTCTGAAAAGTCCCTGTGAGACCAAATTCATGGTCCCATGCTGGCTAGGATCTGAACCAGTGAGTGCATAAGGGGGTTTCCATATGAGCCAAGCATTTTATCCTTAGTCTGTATTAGCAAGAAGTGCAGTTTAATAGGAGCAGACCTCAGGTTGTTTATGAGACCCACTTTATGCATTTTGTGGGAATTAACTTCAGAGTATCTGTACTCTGCCTCTGTGGAGTGATGCCCTGTAGCAGTGGCAGTATATTATGCGCGCTCATGGAGTGCCTTTGCCAGTGGAGTTTCAACTGAAAGGAGCCAGGTTTCCATGCTCCAGAACCACTTCTCCATGAGAACCCTAGCATGGGAAAGGGCGATGAGTGGGGAGATGAGCTTAAAAAGCATGTTCTTAATCCAAACTAAAATGCTGGACAGACAAAACCACATAAAATGGGGGTGGCAGGTGCTTCAGAAGCCTTCCCCTTCACCCTGCTGGTCCTTTCCCACTGTGCTGAATTATTAGCACCTAAAGACATACCAAAACATTGTCCAGCCCTGCAGTGGTGTGTGCCCCTTTTGGAGGATACACATCAGAGGCTGTACTTCTCCCTGATATCTCATTGTGAGCTCATGGCCTGGACTATGCCCTGACTTGGCAAAAAACTTCCTGCCTGATGACCAACTCAGAGTAGTTCTCCCAGGAGCACAAACTCAAGCACCAACCAGGACTGAATGCCAGGACTAAAGACCATTACAAAGAGCGGAGATCACTGAATCTAGAATCAGATTTGTTTCAAATCTCAACAACTCAATACTCAGTTTGAACCTGCTGTTCTGGACATGCTTTATTCTGCTTTGTATCAGATTTTCCCATGTAACTCTGGTAAAGTTGCAGTAGCTTTGCCTTGAGTTTAGAAGCAAGCTCTTTATTTTCTAGAAATGTAAATGTATTGGCATGAGAAATAACCCAGAATGATGCCCCAGATGGTCAGAAACATTGATGACACAAACTACACATTTTTCTGTTCCTCATTCCCACTGCTAAATAGCATGTTACTTATCTTTTGCCTTTCCTGAAAGGGACTTGAAGATACATCCTTTCTAGTGCTCCTTCCAACATCATGGTTTAACATAATGTCATGAGCTATTCCCACTGAAAGAGCTGGGAAAAAGATAATATGAAACTTGCAAGGAAAGAACTTCTTTTCACGGCGTATCAGTTTTAATTGGCCTCAGTGCTGGCCTCATTGAGAATAATAAAATAGTTTTAAGTTAAAAGATCGGCAGTTTAAACAGCCTGTCATCCTGAGTGCCACCTGTTGGACAGTTCATTACATGGTTTTGGCACATCTTTGGCTCTCAGGAATGGTATTCTGTAATTTAAGTTACTTTTTTTCCTTAATGGCACCTCTTTCATTTGCTCCATAGACCTATTAGGAAAATGGCAACAGGTATGATCCTTGCAGGGCTGGCGTTTGGACTTGCAGCTGTTATAGAAGTCAAAATAAATGTAAGTAAAGCACAAGGCATTCCTCAGAAATACTTTCTTTCCATGGGGTGTTTTTATTGATGTCTGGTAGATAATCCTTTAAGCCATTGTGCTCCTTGATCAAAATTTGTAATGTTTTCTTTACAATTGAGCATACTGATCCAGTTGCTAATGATAATTCTTACCTTGTCTACTTTTCCCTCTCTTTGTCTCTGTGTCTTTCTTTCTAGTCTTTGCAGTTTTGCTGTGCTGGTCATCTGTATTGGTCTATATTCTAGATTTCCATCGTCAAAGTGCTTGACAGACATCTAGTTAATGCTAGTGATTAATTTCCAAAAGGTAGTCTGTTCTCTCTCCTATTTCTTGCTGTAGCTTGCCTGTACTTTTCTGTTTGGGGTCTTTTGTGTGTGTGTGGTGGTTTTGGTGTTTTTATTTAATTGTTTAAAATTTTTTAATATAATTACTTTCTTGCTTTAGGGTGGGGATGGCTTTTTTTTACAAGCTAAATTGTTTCTCTGGGGAGGCAGGTGAATGCAGTCACAGGCATCAGAGACTGCCAGGCATCCCCAGACAGGATGGCAGAAAATCTCTTATAAATTCCACGTTAGCTCCTGCAGATTTGTACTGTTTGTTTCTGGCTCATGACCAGCATTGTGTAGACTTTGGCTGACCTTTGTCTCACAAAAGTTACTCTAGGATTAATTTTTAAAACTTCTATGTATACTTAAAATGCTCTGTTAGAGTGGCTGGCTCACAGCCCTGGATTAACATCTGCTGGTTCCTCAGGTGAATCCCCTAATGAGCCTCCCACTGAAATGAGACTTTGAGGGTTCAGGTCTTTTTTCTGATCTCTTTATGCGGGCAAAGAAATGCTCTCATTGCCAGCAACATCTCTGGCCAAGCACCAAAGTTTGCTCTGGGCAGAAGCAAGGTGAGTGAGAGGTCCCCCCGTGCCTATGCACGAAAATTTTACCCTAAAGGCCATTTTAAGCTCTAGCAAAGAGGAGGATAAGGTGGTCCACCTTCACTTGACTGTGGGTAGCAGAAGTGAAATGCTACAGTAATGGAATTTGCTGGATAATATCAGCAGGTCTGTTGGTCCAGAGCAGTGTACGGATTCAGGGAAATCAGCTTGCTCTGTCTTCTGTGGCAGTGTGTCTCCCCACCAAGTTAGGTTCAAAATGCCCTGCTTGCAATACCCAAATTATCAGATAAGATAGAAGAAAAATGAGTAGCTCTGCAGAATTGCTGGCAGCTACTTGAAAATAAAATGAGAATAAAAGAGAAGTAAAAAAAAAAATTAGCTCTGCAGGTAGTACAAGGCTGACACTGATTGATGTACTCTCTCTAGGAAATGATTCCTGACAGAAAGAGATACCTCAGTGCTGGAGGCATCAGCTTCCCTTTCTCAGAAAACAAGGAATAATATCTATATAGGCAGCTGTGTAGATAGCAAGGTGTCCAGTAATGCAAATCACTGATTACAGATATGAAGCTGGACTCACATTTTCAAAACTACTTAACTTCTGGTCTGATTCTTTTCCCAGTCACTGACTGCAGTGGGAAATAATTATTCTGATCACTGCTTTTGAAAGCTAAGCACAAATTTTTCCATTCTGATATGGCAGTTGGTTAAACCCAGGCACTAGGGAGCTGTATAATGAAAGCTGTGACATTGTTCTACCTTCTCAGTAGGTGTGTAGTCTGTACACTTAGTGGTGTGCAGAGCAATTTTTGGGAGGAATGATGGGTTGGCCATTGAGCTACTATGAGGAAACCTCCCTAAAAAGGATTTATGTTCAGTTTTCTCTGAGTGCAACTTCTGTTGAGAAAGGGATGGAAAAGTGTCATTACAGAGAGGAAGACTATTATGGCTAAAAATGAAGAGATATTAAAGTGCTAATAAAGCATACAGATGGCACTTAAAGCCTTTTACTTTAATTAGGAAACCGATATGCCTCGACTTGTCCCAAAAGAAAGTTTAATTCGGGTCCTGAATTTGGCAAAGAACCCTGTTCAAGTGACAATCCAAGACAAGGACCTATTTCAGCAGCCTGTGGAGTCTTTTCAGGTAAGGATATATTTGGGACTGAAAGGCCTGACTTGCATGTCATTGAAGAAAGGATGGGCTTTTTTTCAGGCATTTTCTAATAAAGCCTACAGATGCAAAAGCTTGTTCTGCTCCATCGCCTTAGGAGTGCATGGGAATAGCTTTACAAATGAAGCATAATATTTCTGTTACATGAGACAGAAACGGAATGTTTGGAGACCAATTTCCTTGACAAAGGATACACCTTACATTCACCTGTAATTAGGAATAAAGGATAACAGGATTACAGTCTCCCTTAAAGAGGGGATAGTGTTGCACTTGGTAGGAAAAGACACATCCTTTCTTATCTAAAGAAAGTGTAACCGAATTTATTTTCTTCCACAGAACCCAGCTGAGTACTCAAAATTAATATTGAATGGAGAGCAACAAAGCCTTCACTTCACCCTGCAACGTCAAGGATTGACTCTTGCTTTTAACTACACCGTGAAGGAAAAATCAGTATACAGCTTAATTGTTTTTGAGGCAGAAGGAAGCCTATCAAGCCGCTTAGTGAGTGTGGGAGTGAAGTGTAAATACAGTATTAATTCAATGGCTGTGATGCTACAATGGGGTAACAGGCTCATTAATTCATTTGCTCAGTTGCAATGTCTGTCTGATTGCTCTCAGATGCTCTAAACCTGACTTCTTAGCTAGAGGCACTGGATCTGTACACATTTCTGCTGGTTGATTAATAGAGGTGTTGAGGCATCTGAGAGTTCCTGGGCACACTTTAATCCACTGAGTGCTGCAGTGGGAGAGCAGAGTCATGCCTGCTAGGCAGCAGAGCTGGGGAAAGCTGGGGAAACAGAGCTAGAGATTTCCCCCCAAAGATAGTTCTATAAAGCAAAGACATTAAAGAGGCTCTAGGGCTGGCCATGGAATAAAAGCATCAGAGGAATGATTCCGAGTTTAGTTATTGCAAGTGTTTAGTGAAAAAGCACAGAAGGCCCATTTGTTTTGCTGAACAGAATAAATGATTAAGCTCATTTCAGGCTCTGTAGCAGAGCTGGCTGTATTTGGACTTTTGTGTATTTCTGCAACAATCAGAGAGGGGCATATGGGATGTATAGGGCAGATTCTGATATCTTTTATGCGTAGCTGTATCCTAAGAAGCTCCCTTGAAATGAATGGCGTTATTGCACATTGTGGCAGGTGTGTAAATGCCATCAGAATCTGTCCTCGTGCTAAAATACCCATTCTTTTTGCAGTTCCTCAGCCTTCTATATTGCACACCAAGCATTCAATATTATATAGTAGAAATCATATAACTGCTTTTCAAAATTAATTTAAAGAATTTATTTTGTCATAACATCAAGGTTTTTTACTGATGATCAAACTTTACGTTTTGGAGTCTGGGGCTCAGTATCACACAGAGTTAAGTTTCCCTGTGACCCTGATGGCTGTGTGCTGTTTCCTTAAGGAATAGATACTTGTGCAGCGGTTTTCATCCAGTCCTTAGGAAGCAGGAGCTTGTAACAGGCTTGGAGCATAGCAATCTCAGAGCTCCAATACATCTATGCTGCCCCAGCTGTCTAGACTGTGCTTAAATTAACGCCCCTCCTGGCACAGGCAGGCTCCCATGTACTGGTAAACAGCTGTGCTGTTGGGTGATGCTATTGACCTGTCATTCACAGCTGTAGATAAGGGAGATGTGGAAGACAGTGTGTTAAATGATACTTTTCCAGCATGGCAACACAAGGAAAGCAATGCCAGCATCACTACTGTGTTGCAGAGCTCACCCTCGAGTGACCTCCCTCACTGCTGGGTTTGGCCCACTCACTGAGGTGGGAGTGCTTTCCTGGAAGGATCCAATCTGAAATTGGTTTCTTCTCCTTTGTGGGCTTTTGAGTAGGCAGGAAATGAATTTGAGAGCTCTGGGGATCATCAGTGAAAACAAGTAATAATTTGGCTGGTCTGCCTGCAACAAACTAGAGTATTCATCTCTGCGTGTCTCCCGTGGAAAAAAGAAGATGTTGCTGTTTATTATGTATTTCTCTGACATTTATTATTCACGGTGGCTATTTATTATTTAGGGCATATGTTATTTGTGGGTAACATATTACTCTGAAGTACAATAGACATTTTATACTGAAATTCTGGATCCTTGGTCTCAGAAACTCAGGGTTTCGCATCAGGAAAAAGTGTGGAGAAAGGGCCAGAAAATTCTTAGAGAGAGTCAGTTTCTGAAAGTCCCTTTTGGCTTGCCTGGGTTCCATCTGTGAGCAGTGCAAATTGAAATTACCCTGCCATCTTCAGTGGACATGGCACAGCTCTGGATTTCTACCAGCCAAGAGCTTTGCTTTGTGTTCTTTTTTTGTGACATACAACCTCCAGGGCAGGTCTGTGTCTTAACTGTGTTTTTTCAGTGTTGTACACCAAATAGGTTTCTCCAAATGAATGCTGATTAACTGTCTAGCTGCTGCTCTAGCTGTGGTCTCCAGGAGAGAGACTCTCACTCCCCAGTGTGCCCATCCAGATGGCCCTTTCAGGGGTCTGTCTGCAGAGACTGTGAGCACAAACAAGCTCAGTGCATCTTGGTTTCTTGTGCTCTCTGCCTGCACATTACAACAGTTTAATCTCCTGAGTACAGAGGACCAGAGAAAGCGTAAGTGATGCATGATGATCAGTATAGTAACCTAGCAGTTCCTCTCAGCTTTAGACTTCTGTGAAGTCTATGAATATTACAAGAACCAGGGTCTGAAAGTTAGGCAGTTGCAGATTTTATAGGAGTAAGGCACTCAAATTGCAGCTAGCCACTGAAGGATGCTAATGTGGATAGTGCTCTCTTGCAATCTCAAGATCAAGGTAAATACTTTTTGGGAGGATGTTACATGCCTCAGTAGAAGGGTGACTGGCTGAAACTCAGTAGCCTTTGTTACAGAGGAGATGAGGAGAAAAAGGTATGATCTCATCTGAAACCCTTGGAGGAGCTGAAATTTTGCCATTGGCTTCATTGTAGCAGAACTCCCCATCTGTGGCCTGATGTAAAGCTTATGTGAGAGTCCAGCTGATTTCCGCAGGCTTTGCAGTACATGTATAACTCTAGAGATACTAGTGTTGTCTTCCACACATTGTTATAAGGCAGCATTAATAAATGTGTTTGATGTTTTTTTTCTTCCCCTCTGTAGATAACAGACTTGGAAGCAAAGCCAGAAAATGGTTTGGCAGCTGTTAGGTAGGAATGGCTTTTTTTTTTGAGGATTTGGCGGTGGTTGGATGAGGGAAAGTGCTTTTGTCTAATGCATGTGCATATAACATAGCCCAGATGTTCTTAGGTTGGAATCCAGTCCACACTTCTCATGCAAGACTGCGGTGTCAGCTGTGGAGGCTTGACAGAGTGTCACCTCCCACACATGCCATGCAGAGCTGAGAGCTATTGCTGCTCACTGCCTGGGATAGTCTGGGCTGACATGGCAACATAAAAGAGCTCTTTCCTTGGAAAAGTGGCAAATTCATCTCGCTGATGAAAGGGAAGCAGCAATTTGGATAGGAGCTGTTGCTATGTTCTTTGCAAATTGGCCAACCCATGATGCTCACCCAACTCACACACAAGTGTCTACTAAATTGGATACAGCAACAATTTTACATCCTCATAAACAATTCAGCTGGACATTGGGCTCTGCTTAGTCCACTCTTCCTAATTTAAGCTACTCCATGTAGTCCATGAACACTCCTGTGCTCGTTTGTGCTGACTGCTGAGGTGCAGAAGATGTAAATTTGCCAAAAAAAAAAAAAAAAAGCATTCCAGCAGGACTTTGTAGAGGATTTGGGCAAAGTGACTAAACAAATTAAACCAAAGCAACCAAATGAACCCACCACAAAAGCAAAACCCAAAAACAACCAAACAAAGCAAACCTTAAGAACGATGCCCAACCCCTTTATCTGAAAGCCCGTATAGATAAAGTAGAAGAGCAGTATCTCTTCATAGCCCTGGGCTTATAAAGGTTGCTACTGACTAAACACTTGAAGACTTGATTCAGTCAGAATTGTTTTCTATTTTCTTGTGGAGTTTTTTTGACAAAATCCCCGTATTTTCACAATTTGTAAAGAATTTTCACTAGGAAGAAACTATTTTTTTCCCTAAAAATTTACTTTCATTAAGCACTTGACTAACTTCAGGGATTTCACTCCCATTTAAAGAACTGAAAACCAAAATATTTTAAAACATAGATCAAAGGAAAAGTGTTCAGTTTTACTAACAATTTTCGAATTGCCAAAAGGAAACTGTCTTTTGTCTGTGAAAAAAAACTAAACAAACCATTCCCACATAAGTTTTAATTTTGATGAAGACACCTTATTTTGCTAGAAAACTCCTTCCCACTGATAGAAACTCCTTGCCAGCATGGTGCACCTGCTCATCAGGACACAGAGCTTCAGAGTTTCCTGTGGTAGGCTGAGGCTCTGTCCTCTCACACAGCCATGGAACAGTCTGGGTTGAGATCACCTTGTACCAGCACCCCTGCCAGTGGCACCCTGCCACTGACAGGGACACCTCCCACTAAACCAAAGGCCCATCCAACCCAGCCTTGAACGTTTCCAGGGATGAGGCATCCACAACTTTGCTGTTCTAATGTCTCACCACCTTCATAATGGAGAGATTCTTCCTAAAATCTAACATGATCTAATCCTACCCTCTTTCAGTTTAAAGCCATTTCCCCTTGTCCTATAACTCCATATGCTTGTAAGAAGTCCTTCTCCAGCTCTCTCATAGGACTTCTTCAGGTGCTGGAACGTGTTCTAAGGTCTCTCTGGAGCTTTCTCTTCTCCAGGCTGAACAGCCCCAACTGTCTCACCCTATCTTCATAGGAGAGGTGCTCCAGCCCTCTGATCATCTTCGTGGCCTCCTCTGAATTTGCTGCAATCTTTGATGGTCTCTGAGACTGGATTGCGTGGAGGTTCTAAACCAAAAAAAAGTGAGGGTCACTTTTCACAGGAAAGAGAGTAAGAGGGTAAAATTATGCAACAGGGAAACTAATCTTGTATTGAAAAACTAGGCAGTGAATCAGACAAATATTTTGGTAACTTGCAGGAGAGACTCTCATAACTTTACGGAATTACAGAATGCTTTGGGAGAGTAAGCAAACTTCTAAAGTGTCTGCTGTTATGTGTCTCCTGCCCTGTCTGACAGGTCAATGAAATATGGTTTCTTTGCAGATTCATTAATGGTTTGAGCCAAGATGTCAACCTCACCATTGATAGCAAAAAGTTCATTGCTGTTCAGAAAAACTACAGTGCATCTGTGTACTCGCTGCTGGAGAGGGACATGTGAGTCTCCCTTCCTGAGCTGAAGGTCCTTGCTAAGGCATTTACTTGGATGCAAAGAGGCTATTGTCTTGGCATGTGGTTGTGGGGGCAGATGTTTGTAAAAAGCAGAATTACCAGTTCCGTGCAGAGCAGGTGCTCTGGGCCACTCATGTGTGTGCAGAAGTTTTTATTCACGTTATGTGGGGGCCTGGAGGGAAGAGACTGGCCATTCCTGTGCATCTGTCAGTGGAGGAAGGTGGGGCATGGTAAAGTCTCCTCTGGCATTTGGTGCCTGCTTCATTTTGTTATTCTCTCAGGCCCGAGCTCCTAGTGTTGGGGTGCTCTCAGGGAAAGGCCAAGCCATATTCCATGCTACAAAGTGTCGGTATGTGGGCTGGTAACATCAAGTAGCATTACACGGCTGTGCAGGCTGGGCTT
Organism: Platysteira castanea; assembly: GCA_013397175.1. Taxonomy (NCBI): domain Eukaryota; kingdom Metazoa; phylum Chordata; class Aves; order Passeriformes; genus Platysteira; species Platysteira castanea. Next base: position 1,686,446 of record VYXC01003415.1, read on the forward strand.
GTTAGACAGGGGCTCCATATGGCTTTGGTTTGGCAGCATTGGAGTTGGCTCTTGTAGGGTATTTCTAGCATTTCCAATGTTTCAAAACAAGCTTCATGGCTTTTCTCTGCATCAGCTCCATCTAAAATATTTATTGCTGCAATTTAGTAGGATGCAGCAGCCATTGTGGCAATGCTGCTGAGCCTCTGTGCCATCTCACACATCCAAAATCAGGAGAACAAACATGAAGCTAATTTGCTCTACTAAAAGTAAACAAAGTGGCTTCTGGGTGCACATCTCTGAGTTCCTGTTGACTACTTGTCTGGCCTACAGTTCCTGAAGAAATGGAGCAAATTTTGAGAGGAAAATAAACGTGAGGGGAAAAAAATAAAATAAATCAGCACTGAGAAGAAGCAGAAGCCATTTAAAAATGTTAGCAGTGGTCATTAGATGACCAGTCAATGTCTAAGTGCTTCTGGAAGGATAAGACGGCAAGAACTCCAGTGACTGTCTGATGTAAACACTACTACATCTTTACATTTTGCACCCTCCCTGCTCCATTTCAGGGGCATGTTTGACAGCTCTGCTCTGTGTTCTTTATTTGGGGAACTAACTGGGAAATACTGTCCTTCCTCCTTTTATCTAGATATAATAATGGAAAATGCATAACTGAAACAGGAGAGTTCCCACTGGAGCTGGGGCTGCTTGACTTCGGTGCCTCATACACCATTGTGATAACTAATGTAAGTGTTCCTGTGGTGGTAACACACTCCTGTTCTACTCTCTGGCAGTGCTTTTGTTCTTGTGTTGGTGGCTCTCACTTGCTTTGTCCACTCTGTGATCCCTGGCAGTAGCCATCTAAAGGTAGTCCATTATGAAAGGGATAGTAAAAGGTTTTGGTACCTACATCAGTTGGGTGGGTGTGTATTTGTTCCACCTTACACTGTGATCATGTCAGATTGCATGGGTAAAAAGAAGTAAAATCTTTCCCTGGATAGAAATCCTCCATAGAAAATCATATGATCTGTGGTTTGTGCTAGCCTCATGCCATGCTTGAGCAGTTAACATTGACCCAGAGCACTCCAAAGAGTTACTACCATCTGCCAAGAGCTGACTCTGTTGTGGTCTTTAAAATACTGTACCTGGTGGTGCCTCACACCCAAAAAACTGCAGGAACAGTTGACTCTATCCTCACATTTAGCTTACTAAACTAAAGACTGATCTTCCAAGATTTGTAGATTATGCATGGGGGAAGAGGGACAAAGTCTTGAGGGAGGAGGTTGGTGAGGTTGTACATCTGTTTCCTCCTCTCGCTGTCTGTACAGCTAATTTGGAACCTAGTGTAAAGTCAAGGCATGGTTTTCTGAACAGCCTAGCCCTGATGGGCTCTGAGCACTGCTAAGAAGGTGGATTCCTTTCCTTGCCTGCCAGCCTCTCAGACGCTGCTTCAAGCCTGGTCCAGCTGGCTGGAGCCACAGAGATGAACGTGATCAGCTTAGTTCCCATTTTAACCTTTCCACCACAAAGGCATGCAGACAAACCGGCTCTGACAGGACACGCTGCAAAGCTGCCCTCTGAGACTTTGGCTACTGTGTTGTGATGAGCAGAGCAAAATGTTGTCAGCCACTCCTTGGCAGTAGCATCTCCCTGTTGGGCAGTTAATGGGAGCTGTTCACGTCTGCAGAGTCCAAATACCTAGGGGGAAAAATATAGCCGTGAAGCACCTGGCATCTTTTTTTTCCAACTCCAGTAGCTGGAGTGGGATGTACAGCCCTGAAGGGAACAAGCAGATGCTGCCATCTGTGAGTGCAGAGATTTATGTACATAAAACACACACACTTGAAGTGATGTTGGCCATGGCTTCCATGGCTGCAAGCCTCTTTCACCAGATGAGAAACCAGACAGAGAAGTTGACTGAAAAATATTACACTAAGAAAATTACCCCAGAGCCTCTAGTAACACAAGAGTCAGGGCCAGCTGAGGTAGATGTGTCCCATGTCACTGTGGCCAAGGATTCCAGTTTGTGGTCCCATCTGCAAAAGTCTCTGCTAAAGCCCTGGCTGCTCAGGGTGGCTCTGTGCCTCAGCCCTTCTGAACCCTGTGCTAAGTACCTCAATATTTTTGAGCCTCTGTTTTTCCATCTCTCTCTCTGTGGTTTTTGCCTTCTGTAGAGAGTTAGTTTGCTTGAGGCCAAGATCACTTTTAATTATTGCAGTGATTTGTACTGAACCCTGCTCCTCTGCCAGGAGTGCCATATAGAAGAACCAAGAATGTAATATATTAATCTGCTAATGTAGCTGAACTGTGAAACTTAAATCATGGGGATACTGCCTTTTACCCAGCCTTCCTCAGTGTGCAGTTTCAGCGTGGTGCTTGTGACATTTCTTTATGGGCTAAAGAGCTATGCATAGCTCTTCTCTCACCCCTTTTAGCCTGCTGAAATACAGTCTCTTGATTTGCCTTCCTGGTAATGATTGGTGATATAGAACATCTCGTAAACATCCCTTGTATTTTCCCAAGTACTCTCCTCAAACACAGGGCTTTCTGCCTGAAGTCATTTCAATCTAGTGTTTTCCTGGCTTGTAGTCAAATCTCTCTCAACCTCTGAGCCTCTGCATCACAGGCAATATTAATTATAACTGGGAAAACAAACAAAAATAATTAGGAATACAGTTACCATAACTATCTGAATAGATCTGATACGGAGCAGTCTTTATTACTCTTAGCATTCCTGAGCTGAATTTGTTTGGGTGTCAGTGATATCATAGGGCAGTTGTACAGTGCTGATAAAATGGGAGCAGTGACCATATGGATGCAATGAGCACTTACCTTGTCATCCTTTTTTGACCTTGGGGACAGCAGCAGGCTACAGGCTCAGCACCTGCTACAGGCTCTCACAGGCTTTTCCCAGCCCCACTACAGAAGACAACTTGTTGGTTTGCAATAATTCAGGGAATTATTTGGTACCTGAATGAGCTAGAGTGCTTCTATCCTGCTCTCTCTGCCCTCATTTGCAACAGGCTTGGAAATGGCAGGGTTGAGAGCTATAGTTTGCTTCAAAGGCAGAGCTTTTTTTCCCACCTTTGCTTAAAACTTTATTCTGGTAAATTTGCTGTTGTTGTCCAGGCTAAGAAAGATCTGATCTTTCAGCAACTAATCAGTGTGCCTTTATTTTCCTGCTAGATTTCTGGAAGTGCTGTTGAGACGTGGAAGTCAGAAGACATCAAAGCCAACAATGTCCATATGGCCTGGCAGTTACCACAATATTTATTAATATCTGCTGGGGAGGTGATGTTCTCCATTACGGGTCTGGCCTTCTCTTATTCTCAGGTAACTCCACTTAAAGATAAGGGCCTTACAGTTAGACTTCAGGATTCATTCCTGCATCTGTCATTGATTTGTCATACCTCCTTTGCCGTGGTACTTACTAACAATCTTATCTATCCTTCAGCTGAAAGTGGGATTATAACACACCTTGCTGGGTGTCCTCAAGCTAAATTAATTCACATTCTGAAGGTACCTGTTCTCAGTGATACTTGGAAATCTTCTTTTCAGGTAAACCTGAGAACACAGAACTGAACTGGATAGTTAATGTGAGAGCTCTGAATACTGTAATATCAGAGTTTTCTCCTAGCAAAAGATTTTGTGATTTGTATTTTTCAGTGATATAAAGGAAAAGGTATCTCAAGGGCTACAGGGCAGCACCTGCTTTAAATTTAGAGATTGAAGGGGTCTAAACATGCAAGGTTGTAAGAAGGGAGCAAGGGAGGTTTATGAGAAGGGAGGACTGAGACATTACATGGTCAAACAGTTACTGAAGCTACTCAAACTTATCCCTGGAGTAAAGTGCAGATGTTTATTAATGAGGATGATTAATACAGTGGGATGATCTGTAATGGGTTGTGAAAAATTTGTCCTCAGCAGGAAATTTAACATCAAGATCCAGTCTCTTTTCCAAAGGTCTACAGCCACATGGCACCAGACTCCAAGCTGCAGGGCTTGTGTGGCTCCTTGGACGTCTGGATCGTACCATTTCAGATGATGGGGTTGGGGATGACCAGGATTCAGCTCTGCAACAACAGCATCTCCTGCTTCTTCATGTGTCCTCCTGTCCGTGTCTTGAAAGCTCCTTGTATGCAGCTGTTGAGATTAACCACAGATTAACCACTCTACACAGAGGAAATTCCACTATCTCCTCCTAGGCTGAGCCCAGTGACACCTACACTGGGCAGGACACCAGAGGGTGAAGCAGGGCCGAAGGGCACAGCACGATTCCCACTGATCAGGCCCTTCTCCTCTTTTCAGTCTCCAGCCAGCATGAAGTCGGTGCTGCAGGCAGGCTGGCTGCTCACGGTGGCTGTGGGGAATACCTTTGTGCTCATTGTTGCCGAGGCTGCACCAATGGCACAGGTATGGTTTGACTCTTAAACAGAGGTAATGCTTTACAAAGGGCTTCTGGTGCTTCTGGGTGTCGGTGTCCTGGAGACACAGCTTCTCTGCCCAGCCCCAGACTCCTGCACCTGAGTGACAGCAGCCCACTCTGAGCTGCCCCCCAGCCCCTGCTCTGTGGGGCCATCAGTGGTGCTCCCCCGGGGAGCACTGGCCCTCCCAGACCCTCCCAGTGTCAGGAAATAACTGACCTGCACTGGATAATGCTGCTGGAGCTCAGCTCTGGGCAAGCTGGCTGTGTTTGGACCTGGAACCTGGATACAATGGCAGCCACAGGTTGAGCTGCTCACTAGGAACGAGACCAGTGGACACTCGGCTCTTCCTCAAGGGTCTCGCTTGGGAATCCTGCCAGGCCAGCTGTCTGTGGCACCCCTGAGATGTCAGGCTTACAAGGGGAGGTTGTGGTGCAGAGATAGTTTAATTCAGGCTGTGAAACTTCTGGGATGATGCCATGAAGGTGTGAACTGAGGCTTATTTCTGGCCAGCATGAACCTGCCTCTCCCAAAAGAATCTTGTAGGCAAAAAGCCCTGGTAGATATGTTCCAGTCAGGATGGATTTGTAAGAAAAGATGTAGTGAAACCAACTCAATCTAACTGTTTTGTTTCAAGAGGTATCACATATTTGTAATTACATTACCTGTACGAGCATTTACCAGAAAACAGGATGAGAAAGTTTCTATCTTGTGAGCCATTTTGGAAACTAAAAAATAATTTTCACCCAGCTCTTTAAAAAGCTCTGCACTTGAAAGTGCAGAGATATCCTCCGGACTGAGAGTCTGGGGCCTCCTGACCTGCTGTTCTTTTTTCTTTCCTAGTGGGCTGAATTTGTCTTGTTCACTGTTCTCCTCTTTGCTGTGTGCATTATTTTCTCCATCATGGGATATTTCTATGTCAGTGTGGATCCAGAGGACCTAGAAGAAAAAGAAGAGAAGAGAGAGACCTCAAGCAGAGGAAACATGATTGGTCTTGTTACTCAGAAAACAAAGCTCTAACACATCATGGGTTGGGATTTTTTTTTTAAACTCAGTTATGAGAGGGTAAAAAAAAGGGTGAGGACAGTGTTATTTTATTTTAGACCATTGCAGTCTTTATTACTCAAAATGTAGCCACCTTACAAATGGGACCAAATAGCCCTCTATAAAAACAATGGGGGTCCTGAAATCAGAGCAAAACTCCCTGGGAAAGCTCCTCAGGTATTAAAAGCCCTTATTAGTAATTACAGTGTAATTTAAAACCTGCCCATCTTTTTAAGCATGGAATGCTTTCCTATGATTTTGCCTTTAACATATATTTAGAGCAGCAGGGAGGAAGGGTGGAAGGAATGCCATATGACATAAAAATCTAGAGACGTTAGGAGAGAAAAAAGAGGAAAAACTAGTATAGGAATTAGGGAAGAATAGATATTAGTGACAGAAGAATTTTTAAAGCTATCATCAAGGACTGTAAGGGTTACACACAGTCCCAAAGGATTTCATCATGTAACTCTCCTTATGAGTACTTCATCCCATTATTGCATGTTATGAATGGTTCTGATTTATGATTTTCACCTTCAGGCTCAGAAGTAATAACAGGGAATTAAATTCTGCAGGCTAAAATATTCCCAAAACACTACTGACGAAGACATGCATGCTACCACCTCTCCAATACCCATTTTTTTCCCTAGAAGTTTTTAGCAACTGATGGTGTTCTTTGATTAGACATGATTAGAGAATGGGTTTATGCCTTCTTATTTCAGAATTCCAGACAGTTATTTGCCATCTTCCTATACATTAAGCCTTTATTGGGCATTTCCTTTTACAGCACCTGTCACTGCAAGTTAGGATATGGCTGATTTCTTATCTCATGCCTCAGTTATTCCCCACTGGGAGACAAGTTGCAGTAGTTTCTATAAAATTCCAGGCATCCTGCAGTGAGTTATTTACAAGGATGCACTTTATCATTTTTTTTCAGTCTACAAGAAGAGACCGTGGCATATGAGATTTTTCTTTTTCCTCCTTGTTTTTCTGTCTCTACCACACTTTGGATATAGCAATTTTATTGGAATTGTGATATAATTGTCTGATTTTCCTCAATTGCGTAAAGCTGTGATTTCGTGTTCTGCATAGGAGTAATTCAACCACTGCTGATCTAGTAAAACTCCCGAGAGCCCCTGCCTTCCTCTGTCACTTCAAGGCCACAGTTGTAACAGGTATGGCCTAATTTAAAACAAGGTTGTCAATAAGATCTTCAGGTTCACAGAGAATAGATTTTAAATTATACTTTTCTTTTCCTTCTTGGCATTGGCCATGTGTGGTTGCTGATATGTGGATTCAGGAGATCACAAAATACATGTTTAATTTAATTCCTGTTCAGGACAGTACTAGGAAATACACTTAGTTGGACACCTCAGCTCTTTTGATGTGCTGCCTGTGTATGTGGATCTTCTTTAGTAACGCTAAGAAAACACAGCTTTTCGGTTTCTAACTCACAGATTGCTCCCTCTGCTTCATGTCCTAAATGGTCATGGACTTCCACCACCTGCCTGCTGTGAAGTAGCATCTGGGGTTGTGCCAGAGAGGGACCATGGTCTCATCAGATGAGAACAGGCTGCAGATGTGCATGAAGGAACACTTGGGGTAGTTCAGTCCATGCAGAGACATTTATTAAACTGTGGTAGCTGGATCCACGTAGCTGAACCCTGCAACTCCATGGGGAATGAAGGTCATTGAAAACCACCTATTAGGTCATCCAACCTGCTTCTCAGAAGCCAAGTGAGGATTATTCCCCTCTGTTCTTTCTGGTATTGTTCTCCTGCTGTGATTCTTTGTGTGGGTTCTTTCTCCTCCAAGCATTGTTGTTTTCCTAATCCCATTTTATGACACACTGTGAATCGGCTCAGAGGCTGCTGAATCATTCTGCTGTGATTCTATTTGACCAGCTTCCAACTTGAAGCACTAATAGAAAGCATTTCTTCCTCCACCCACTGCAAACAAAACAAAAATCCCCAAACTGAAGGAATGGCCAGGCTCCAGTAACACTGAACAAACACAATTTAGAATTATTGGAGCATTTAATTTTTATAAGCCTTGAATTTGAAAGTATGTTGGGGTTCGAGGGCATATGTGGTAAAGAGACAATTCAAAATTATTGATGCGCTTTCCTTAGGAAGCACTTGGTAAGCAGTTCAAAGTTGCATGGGGTAAAGCAAGATAGCCAGATTTCTAAGACTACATATGCTTAAGAACCTCTTGATTTTTTTAATTTCCTTATTGCCGACACTACCAGAAGCTGTCACAGACTCTGAGCTTAATTTAAAGGAATTGTTCCAAACTCATAAAAGATACATTTAGGATGTCATCTGTATCTGCTTTTTAGACTCCTGATGCCAAATTGCCCCTTTCCAAACATCTCCATGTTCCAAACTGTCACCGTAATGCTGGGGGAAGGAAAAATTGCAATTCACAGTTGGGAAGGTTATGAACAGGAAGGCAATGCTATAAATAAAGTGCTAACATGAGGCAGGAGCAGCCCCTCCCAAGAATTGCTTGAGGGACTGTAGGGCTCTGTTCACATTTCTCTTAGAGATGAACTGGTTACTTCTTCCCACCTGCTCATCATCACCTATTGGATGCTTTTGCCTTCTCTGATCTGCCTGCTTGGTTGCTGGTGTGATCCTTCCCCACTGCTTCAGCTGCAGTTGTAGCTTTGCTAAATTGGACCAGTTTATTTGGAATGCACCAGCAGTTTGGAGAGATTTCCACTGGCATGCTCACACCAGCCAGGAGCGGGCTGGGGGCTGTAACAATGAGCTGCCCCTTCTGTAGCTGGAGAAGGTGGGAAAATAGCACATTCAGCATAGCACTTCTCCAGTTTTAGAGCCACAACTCCGTCCTTGAAGGCCTTGCATCACTTTCAAATGGACTCAAGACTGGATCAAAGGTTTGGGACTTGATTTCATGGAGTAGTGACGTCTCTGGGTTTTTCTTCCGTATGGTCAGCTCAGAGATGGGGCCATGCTCAGCTCTTAATACCCAATTTTAGAAAAATATTCTTTATTCCTCACAATTCTTTGCTTTAGGATCACTGGGAGGATCCAAAGTAGTGACAGTATATGTAAAGCTGTATGAACCTCTGTAGAGAAACAGCAGCCTGCTGCCTGTCCAGCTTCACCTGTCACTGAAGACTCTCAGCTGTTGGTGAAGCTTTACCTGGTACAGGTTAGGGAAAGCTCACACCAACTGACCTACAGGAATTATCCTCTCCAGCTGAGGGACAGGGAAGAGATGGTGGGGAACTGTAGACATGTTGCTGCAAGAACAAACCTTGTGGGAGATTGCAGGGGTTTGGCTTTGCCCTGCAAGTATGTGTTTATCTGTTTTTTGAAGGGTGCTTTCTGAGAAATATTAGCGTTCACTTTGTTAGTGACCGCTGAGGTGTTTTTTATGGCTGTTTCTTGATGTTAAAAAGTCCCGAGCTCGAGCCAAGAAACTGGACACTCCTGCGATTCGTGTTCAGGTTGTTTATTGTTTCTTATCTCTCAGAGTCTGGAGCAAGGACAGCAGGACCTGCTCCTCCGAAATTCACAGCAGGAATGGCGCCTGAGAAGGCCGTCCTCACCTTTTTATCTCTTTTAGGAAAACCAACCAAGTTCTACAACGTGTAATTATTTATAAATCTTTTCCAATTAAGTTCTACTTTTTCTTAACATGACAGTGCTACCTTCACCAATAACCATCGTCTTCGTCACAGGAGAAAATGGAGGGGAGAGAAGAAAGAGGAAGGGGAAGGGGCACTGCCCTTTGCCCTCCATCTTAACTTTCTTCTCTCATACCTCCATAAATCTAAAACTACAATCACCCAGTGATAAGATAAGCTAATTACACACTCTCTTTCTATTTTGCATTTCATCTCTCAATGTGGGCAGCGTTCTCTGATGACACGGCTCAAGCATAGAGTTCTGTGCTTTTGTCTCGAGTTCCGAAACAGTCTGGCATGGCTCCAGACCCCCCTGTACAGTCTGAGGAGTATTCTGGGCTGCCACAAGAAAGATCTTTCTGTGCAGAAAATTTCCCTTCATTTGCACTGGTTGTTGCCAGTTTTCCCCTTAGCAGGTTGTAAGCGTGACCAGTGTTATTTCCAGTTTTGCATGAGATAAGCATAAAAATGAGATTTCAAACTCAGCAAAACAACATCTTGGCTGTCAGTTCCTTAAATTTACCTCTTCTTTCTGAGGCAGTCAAATGCCTTTAGGTAGCAAGCTTCTCTGTGCAGCTCAAGGGACTTTTATCTCTCTTTTCTTCCATCTTCCTTTTACCACAATCCCAGAATTCCAGAAGATGAGCCCAGCAGGGCTGCATGGGACTGGCTTGGATGCAACTGGTGTGTGCTGTCAGCACTGACTGGGCAGCAGGAGCCTGGCCGTGTCAGGAGCTGGTTCCTGTCTCGATACCTAAATGGGGCCTGGCAAAGGAGACTGAAGCAGGGCTGGCCCTGGTGGAAGTTGTGGTTTCCTGAGCAGTGACCTGGATGTGAGTTTTATTGTGAAAGGGAAATGTAAGTGAGTGAAAGGAAAAGTTTTCCCTTTACTTGGCTGAGGCCTGAGGCAAGGAAACTGCAGACCGATGGGCAGGAAGGAAAGAAAGGGCTGTTTGGTCAAGGTCTTCCCAATTCCACAATGAACAGCTGAAGTTACATTGAATTAATTGCAGAGAATATGAGATGAGAGAAGTGGAAAGCTCAGATGATTAAACAGTGGATGACTTCGGGTCTTTCAGAAGAGCACTCTCCTAGCTGATGGTGAAGGGCCATGGGGGGACATGGTCACCCATGGTTTGCAAATGGGTTTGGCATTCCAGAGTACTGCAAAAACCATCACAAAGACCAGCACTGGTGTCTCTGCAGTGACCAGAGGAGGAGGTGGCTGTACCCTGGCAATTTCCCCACCATCCATGGGAGCCATCACCTTGGCTTCACCATTGGGACAGAACAAACAGCTGAATGTGTATTACAGATGTGATTAGCACAGGAGGGAGAGCTACAGTTAGGAGTGGTTAACAAGTTTTAGCCAGGGTGATACACAGAAGAATAATCTCCTTTTCCCCCTGCACTGAATTTCTTTGCGGAGCTACAAGAACCACTTTCTAGAACAAGCTGCTTAAACTTTGGAGTTCAGGTCTGTGGCAAATACCACAGCTGCTGAATTTTGGATGGTACCAGACTCTGCATTTCATTATCACTACATTTGTTATTGTGATACAATTTTAAAACAGCATTTAAGAGCTAAGTCTGGTCCCAGATGTTGACAGATCTGGCCAGGGTTTTGCATGTTGATAGCTGGATTCACTAGCTGTGGATAGCTAGTCTTTCATGCTAACGTGTGTGTTAGACCTCTCACATACAAGTAGATGTGGGGCCTTTATAATTCTGGAGCAATTTAGGAAAAAAAGCCCCAAAGTTCCACATGAAGCTGGCTAAACATGAACTGTGGCATTGCTTCCTTGCGGGAGCTTCCCATGTGCTTTGTAAAGCAGGGACCCTCATTCATGTCCTGCAAAGTGCTCCCCAGAGAGACAAAAATGGGGGACACAAACATTTTGCCTTGAGAAGGTCTCATGTTGCCTAATGGAAATTGCTTGAAACAAAGTATTTCTTAAAATCTCTCCTTCCTCACCATCTCAGGTGAACAACAAGGAAGGAAACTGTTTCTTACTAAGCCTTGAATCAAGGAGCTGCTACATCTTCTCAAGGTCTTTTCATGCTGTGCTTTTCCAGCAGATCAGCATTAACCTGGCTCTAGCACCTGTAGATCACAAGACTGTCAGGATGCAGAGCAGCCACACTGCAGGCTCTCACAGTCAGCTGATCAACTCTGATCTCATTTTTAATGAATAGCTGTAGCAGTTATCCTGCAGGGCTCAGTCAGTCAGAATTGCCCTAAATTTAGGCCACAACTAAGGACCTGAGAGATCTGTAATCAACAAGATAAATAACTTAAGTCTCAAAAACCTGCTAAAACACTGACTTAGTGCTTAATTAAAATTTTAATATGCTTACAGAAAGTAAAAACCTGAACCTGAATTTAGCAATTCAGGCAGCGCAATGAGGAGCTGTAGCTGGAATCCACCAATGTGGCAACTGGCAACCAAGATGAAGATACAAAAATCAAGCAAACATCCCTTTTTAGATTATTTTTTGTCATTGCATACATTGTTCAGTCTGCTTGGCCTGTCCTGTTCTATCTACCCATGTGTGTAAAGAAAAGAAGCTGAATTGACTTGTTGAAGACATGTACCCTCTCCAGGCCGCACCTTGGTTCTCCTCTTGTTGCAGACTCCCAAGTTAGCTCCAAATGATCCCCTTTGCCAGCAGCAGCCCCCTCAGTCCTAAATGCTGATATTCCCTCCCCACAATCACTTCTCACTGATGACTTTGCCAGCCCTCAGAACCTTGCTTATTCCTCCTCTCATGCAGCCTCTTTGCTGGCAGCAACAGCGTGTTTGCTTGGGGGTTGTCCTGGGTAATGCTGCCCACTTCCCTGCATCCACAAAAGCTGCTGACCCACAGGAAAAGTGTGTCTGGGCAGAGACCACGCAGAGCCAAATGTCTGGGTGGTTACAGCATCTGCCCTGGCTGCTTTGGCTCTGGCTTTTTGTCACAGCTTTGGATGGCCTGACGTATCTTCTGTAGGCAAATCAGAGCACAGGGGTTATCCAGCAGCTCCCTCCCACCTATCCTGTGCCTGGTTAGCTGCCCTCAGTCAGCCCTTGTGTTGTGCCAAGCCAAGCCACAGGGACTTCTGGACCGACACACTGCTGTCACCAGCCTTGGAGCATCCATTGGTGCTGCCTGTGGCCCCAGCCTGTTTACACATTATTATGGCCCTGCCCAGCCAGCCAGTTTGTGAGTCTCTCTCTTGCAGAAGAGTGAAAGCCACAGAGGCTGTGTCCATCCCAGCAGTGGTGTGTGGTCAGTGGGCTGTGTTTGCAACCTCACACCTCCCATCAGCATGGACACAGCAGCTGGTGGAAAGGGGCAGCTCCTCTGTCACCAGTGCCAGCTGGTGTCAGTGGGGCTGGTTCTGTGGCCACCCCAGGCGTGGCCTTTTAAAAGTCAGTGTCAGTGTTTGGCTGAGAGCCCTGTGTTATTACTATGTATTACCTTGTGCTGCCAGGCTTCAGCTGCCGAATCTTGTGGTCAAGGAGGAGCAAGCTGCATCCTGGCAGGGCACTTTCTGCTCTTTCTTGGTCTACTTGCCCATCCCCAGTGACCAGGTCTTGGGTAATAACTGGAATCTCCCAGACCTTGCTGTGTGTATGTACCCACTTGCAAATGAAGTTCCTTCAAATGGAAGTGAATTTGCTTGGAGCTCTGACTCTACCCAAATCTGCTTGGAGCTGCTGGGAGCCTTTTTTCAGGCTCTTTCTCTGTTTAACCTGTGCATCAAAACACTTTCCAAGTAGCCTTCATGCTGTCCTCACCAAAGAAAGAAACCCCTCAAAGATGCTGTACCAATATGGATTTTTCCTGCCCAAGTTAGAGGTGAAACAGGCCAGCGGGAATTCATCAGACACCAGGAGCTGCTGTCTTTCAAAAAGGCAAACTGCTGTCAGTCACAGTGGCTCCCCACATGTGAGGCCATGCAGTCCAGCTCCTGCTGTGCCCTGAGCTCAGCAGAGGCCAGCGGATGCTCCAGTGCCTCTCTGGGGGCTGCAGCTCCCAGGTCCAGCACTGGCCAGCCCGTCTGTGTGCCAGTCATGGGCTGTCAGTGCCAGCTTTGCTTCCTGACACTTTATACAGCCCAAAATCTGCAGAGCAAAGAGAAAACAGTTCCCTCTTTCCGTAGAGTGTATTTAATTTGCCTGTTCCTGTTCCTTTCTCATCCACAGCCAGTGTCATCAGCTGCCCTGTTATTTCAGGGCTGGCCAAGGAGCTGTGCAGTCCCCCCATCTCACCACTGCCTTGGAGCAAGGGGAGGTTTGGGCTTTCCCACTCTGCCCACCCACAGGCACATTCCTGGCAGCTCTCCTCAAATTCAGGTCCTCCACCTCTCCAAAGAGCAGATCCCTCATGAGACCATGTTTTTAACCAGTCAGTCCCTTTGTGGGGATTAGCCAGCCTGGGTAATGTTTGCATTTTACCCTTTGCTGTCTGCTGGTTGTGAATTTACTTTTGGAGCTGATATCACTGGTTTTCATTCCATTTTCTCCCCAAAGGTTTTCCTGAGCCACCTGCACTCTCTGTATAAAGTAAATAAATGAGTTTGACTGTTTGCAGGCAGGTGGTCTATCCATCTTCTGCCAAAACTTTGATAGTGCCATGAAGAATCCCTCTGCACTAATGGTGCCAGCACAGTCCTTTACATCCCTACTGGAGGATTTCTTTGTTCCTCCTTTACACCATCCTTTTGAATGTGCTGCTTATAACCAAAGGGCTTGTGCTCCATTTCTCACAGCCCACAGCACTCCTCAAGCTTCTGTAATGCAGGCTCTGAGTTCCCTCTTCCATATGAGCTGAAAAGTATTAAAAGCCATTGAGAGCTTCAGAACCAGCTGGGTTTTGTCTAGTAAAGTTCTTTTTTTTTTTTTTTTTTAATTCTCCTTTTTTTTTCCCCCCCAACTGTGTTCACATCCATCACATACAGCTAGGGAGTGAAACACTGCTCCAGTCTTCTCCTGTCAACTCTCTCAGGAGAAGGCTGGGCTTTTAGCTTTTCCATTAAACCCTTATCTTTGATGCCTTTGGTCCTAATGTTCATTGTTCAGCATCCCTGGAAGCCAGGGATTTTGGTTCCTTTCTTTGGGTTTTTGCTTCAGTCTGCTCAGCATTTTGTAGCTGGTGTCACTATATTACATCGCCTGGGGTCCACTGACCTGTTGGGCTGAAAATGAGCAGAGAAGACATACCAGTGGTTTTTAAAGATGCACCTAGACAGAACCTGCCCAACTCTGAAAGTCTTGAGCTTCTTTTCAGCTTGTTAGGGAAGAGCAGGCACTTTTCCATGCAAAGGTGTGTTTTCATGCCTACTGCATCCCGCTCTGTCTGGGAGGGGACACTGCCAGGTCAGAGTAGCTCCACTACCTAGCGTTTTGCCTGCTTTCCTCTGGTCTGCACTTCCTGGCTTGGATTTCTCTGCTCTTGGCCCTCTCACAGTTGTGATGTTCACTCAGAGTTAGATATTGCCTCCAGCAATTTATTTTACCAGTCTCATGTTGACTTGTGGCAACACCAATAATGGGATTTATTTTGCCTTTTTAGTCTCCACTGTTTTTCCAGGTTTCTGCTGTGGTTTCTCTTGATTCAGACTGTCAAGCTCTTGTCAATTTTGTCTTCCTTCTCATGGCTTCCCATTATCAGTGTTGTGCTTGGAGTCCAAGTGGCCTTCATGCCCCAAATCTGCAAGATAAGTAAACTTGGAAAATCATTAGGGCGGACTTTGACCGCTCCTGTCTCCATCAAAGACTAGGATTAAATTAAGTCCCTTTGATAAACCGAGCTGATGGGCCAATTTGGATTGTACATGTGGTATTATGAGCCTCACGGGGCTTATGATTAAAAGACATGAGAGAACACAATTATTTAGAGAGCTACCAGGAGATTGCTGTAGCTCACTAGTCACTTCTTTATCAGAACAAAAGAAGAGCCCAATTCTCCAGGGCGACAGGCAGCTCCTGGGAAGTGTCCGTGAGTCTCTAATTGCTGCGGGAGGCGGCAGTCACGCTTTGATGTGTGCGATAACCCTGCGGGGGGGGGTGCTGGGGAGAAAGCCACTCTGACCATTTCTGTCCCCAAGGCACTTGGTCCAGGAGTGAAGCCTTCCACACAGGTGGCTTCCTTATATCTTTTTACAGTTGCTTGGGGTTGTTTTTTTCCACCATAAACTGCAGCTGCCTTTGCAGCAAGATAGAGCTCAGCTGGGTTTCTTTGCGGACTGTGGTCAAATCCTGACCAGCACAGGGAGCTCAGTGCAGCCAGTGCTGACTCCCTGCATCAAATCTTCAAGGCTGGGCTGGATCCTGACCCAACAGGAAAAGTCATGTTAGCTTAGGCTCTGCAGCAATCCCTGAAGATGAGAAATGTCTGACTGGACATAAATACAATTTTGCCTGTTCTTTTTTTTTCTCAGGGTCAGGCTACTGAGTCAGGGCTGGATGGTGTACATAATTGTAGCAAGGCTATTTTCTCACTTCTTTTTTTTTTNTTTTTTTTTTTTAAGGAACATTCATGCTGCATTTTAATTACAACATTTAGAATGCGTCCAAATAGCTTGAGCTCAAATTGATCTTGTTTTTCAGCCAGGAAGCTTGTTTTTCATCTATTATTATAATAAATGTGCTATTGATAATAGTTTAGGTGCAATACAGCAAAGCTTTGTGTTATGCATCAGCTCTGGAGGCTCAAAATTTTCTTATTATCCGTTGCTGACATGACAGTTTACAAATATTTAACAAACAAATTACCAGGTTTTCCTTGTTCCCTCTTAGTTTGCAGTCTCAGTCCTTTTGACAGCTGAATTCAGGATTAATGATGATCTTGTTTAAGATGATTGTTTGCTAGCAAACAGTTTTATTCTCTAAACCTACAAGTACAGTAGGAGAACTAGCACTTGCACTTTGAATTAAATCTCATCCTCAAAGCTTTTTAGCTTTATTCCGTCCAGTTCTCCAAAGAAGAAATCCAATTTGCCTGGTAAAAACCTGTTAATAATTTCTTAGGTTATGTAGTCGTTTTAAATATAGACACTTAGCATGAAGGGCTGGCATTTTTTGTCTGCCAGCCCTGAGCTTGCTGAGTCTATTCAGGCTGTAAGTGTTTTAAAGTCCTTTCTGAGCACAAGCAGGGGAGCAAAGAGACCACCTTGAGCCTCCATGGAAAAGAGAGATCCAGAAGGACAAGCTGGATTTGGTTCTCTGTGAAGCACTGGAGGCAGCACTGAGAAACATTCAGCCCAGGTCCTGGGAGGGGTAAAACATCCACGCTTTGCAGCAGCTTCTTCTCCACCTGCTCCAGGTCTGAGCACAGGGTGAAGGGCACAGAAAGCGCTGACAGCCAGCATCTGCCTGGGAAGGTTGTTTCTGCTGTAGATGGCTGCAGGTGAAGTGAGGAAGGTGCTACACTCCCTGGGAAAGCCTGATACATCCCCAGGGGAATCAGGGGCATCTTCTGGGAGAAAACACAGCGCCAGAATAGAGACTGAAAGAATGTGTGAAGCACCCCCTTCAGAGCACGTCCTGGGCACAGGGCCATCCCTGCCCTGTGGTTTCTGATCTTGGGCTTTGCATGCACAATACAGGAATTCACTGGTGTGTGGGCCTGTCTTTGGAGATGAGAAGTGAATCTGTTCTCAAGAAAAATCACTCTTTGTTGGCAGAAAATCTGTGAGTTGGGTTCCCCAAGGGCATAGTGTTTGAAAATCACAGATGATTAAAAGATAACACATTTGAGGGTTAGTTTTGGGGGTTTTGCTAAGGTTTTTCGTTGTTGTTTGTTTGTTTTGGTTTGTTCTTGTAGAAGATGTTTGTTTGTTTGCTTTTTGGGTTGGATAAACTGAATGCCACACATAAATTTCTCCACAACTGACCTGGCCACAAATTTTTTGTTTTAATGCAAAAAAATCTGAGACTCTCCTTAAAAGAGGAGGCCTCCCACCTCAGCTCTAGAAATACCAAATGTCACACTAGCAAAAATGACTAAAGTTGGCAAGTCCGAGTGTAGTTTATCAAATTGATATTAAACAAAAATAAGCCAAATCAAACCAGACTTGATGAAACAGAATAGAAGCATACTTGGCTTGAAATAATGTGTTAATAGCAAGTATTTCTAAATTTTATTTGATAAGCAATAAAACCACAGAGTCGCAGTGCATACAGTCTGTATGTGCCCTCTGCTAATTGCCCATCGTTGTTTGCAATGCAAGCACTCATTACGCACTTCCCTTGGAACCAGTGTGGCCAGCAGGGACAGGGACAGGGACACAGCTGAGTATGTCAGCATCTCTGCACATGTGTTTTCAACCCTGGAATAATCCCCATCATATGGACATCTTAGGTGGGTATTTAAGCCTTCATCTCACTTCTTTTTAAAGCTTGTTTAACACTTTTCCAGTTGATTGATACAGCATCAATCGCAGTAATATGCCAGCTATGATGTTCCTGTTAATAACTACTGTGGAGATGGGTGGCTCAAGGCCCTGAGCTGAGCACAGGCATCTTCCTTGCAAATGCCAGGGAAAATTTACTGTCAACAGCAACTTGCAAAATGTGTGGGGCAGCAGCAAGAAACTGCCCATCATTGCACCCCCAGGCACCTCCCAGCTTGGGAATATGCCTGCCACTGGGGTTACATCTGCAGCCTTTTTCTGCCCTCGGGGTTAAGGCTTTGAGGAAAAACACACTCATGTGCAAGTTTATGAATCGCAGCTATCAGCTGGGCACACCAAGGGTAAACTGACTCCAATTACCTGCTTTGCTTATGCCAATTGCCATGTATTACACATCAAGCCACTCACAAGGAACCAAACTATTAAGCTGCTTTCTCATAATCATTAATTATAAAGATACCATCACTCATGTTTGTAATCTATGAACTGTCCTGTGATAGCTGATTTACTTTTTTTTCAGTTCAGTGAATTGTGTTGGTGAGGTTGCAAACAGGGTTGGCAAGTGATTTCCATAGGGATCTGCTCCTGCAGGTCTGAGCTGGTGAAACCCCCCTTTCATGACACAAAGCGAGCACAGTGACCTCGCAGGTACAGATTTACACTCCCCCCCATCCTTCTGGCCACCCTGCACAGTCATGGGAAAAGCTCAGCTCAAATGTGTCCTGCAGGAGTAGGTCAGGTAAATATTTGATACCCTGACAGTCAATTTAAGGAGAAGCTTTCAGGCCAAAAGGATGTCACCCTAAAGACTTTTCTGGCGTGCTGAGCACCCCAAAACTTCGCTGGGATCCATCACTGTGTGTACTGATTTCTCATTTGCCATCCCTAACGTGTTTAGGTTCAGAGTGGCACCACAGTGAGAGGGGCTCTTAAACCCCTCCCAGGGCAAGGGCAGCAGCTATGGGGAAACCCTGACGCTGTCCCAAAGCCGCCCGGAGGCTGTGCAGCGTCCTATTGCTCGAGGTGTCCCGAGCGGCAGGGGCGGGAGCAGGGCGGGGAGCGCACTGCTGCCAGGAGCGGGCTGCAGCCTGGTGTTAAGGCAAGGGAGGAGAGAGGAACTCCCTGCTCGTATTCCAATCCTTTATTCCCAGGCGGAGGACTGAAGGGTCGAGAGCAAAAGAGCCCAAAATAACGCTCTCAGCTCCTTTTATACGGGGGCGTGGAAATGAGGAACAAAAGACAATAACCAATAGAACAAAGCCAAATATAGAACAATAACCAATAGAACAGTGTCAGGGGAGGGCTTGATTTGAAAAGCCCAATGGGGTATTGAATATAACAGAACTTTCCAGAATCATAAGGGATTACATAATTTGGGGAGGGGAGAGCATAATCCAATAATGGAAGAATATGTAAACTAAGGAACTGGGGGATATTTGGAGTTTGGAACAAATTCACCCTAACCAAGATGTTAAACCTCGGTGCTAGGGTCTTCCTTGGACCACCATCATGTAGGCTGTGTGGTTCTGGCTGCATGCACCACAGCAAAACCCCCTGTTTTTTCAACCCTCTCATAGTTCATCCTGCTGGTTTTCAGACTTCCTGGCACACCTATGCATTTTCCTGCTGCTGTGTAGGGCAGCCAAATGGGTCGGAAGAGGAAAAGCCCTTCAAAGCTGGTCATTCTACCAGAGTCATTTGCTGCCCAGGTTAGTCATGATCTGAAGACTGAGTTTCCAGAAAGATTTGCCACTGCAGTATCTGAGACAGTCCTGCACTGTTTTCACCCATTGCTGCTTTCTGGACAGATGTGTCCCAGCTGCTCAGTCTCCTCAGATGTACACACGAGTCCATGCGTGTGATTGGATCACTGATAGATGCTCCACAGCCATCTGGATCTAGGGAAGAAGTGACAAATCTCTCCCCNCCCCCCCCCCCCCCAACTGCCACACCTTCCACGCAATTTTGATGAATGAGATCTTTATTGGCTGCTGGGCTAATTAAATAGAAGTTGCATCAGCTTCTAGCTGACAGGCTTTAATTGCTCCTGAGCAGATTTTGAGAGGACCAGATGAATACGAAAATAAAAGGGAAGACTGTGGATTAGATCCAAAGATGTGTCTGACTGCATTGTGCTTCAGCTGGAAGTTTGTTCCATCTTTCCTGTGGAACTGGCATGGGACGGGGGGCTCCTGTGCTGCAAGAGTGCTGTCAGAAAAGCAAAAATTAACATAGATAGCAAAAAGGAGATAGTAGTATCCTAGTTTTAGATAAGAATTTCTGGAGTCTTATCTTTGCCCCAATGTCTAGCCTTGGCTTTGAGCACCCATCCACTGTGTGCTCCCGTTCCCATTTGTCACACAGGACTTAAAACACCTGCCGAGTGCTGAGCTGCCTGGGATGCTCTGACACCACATGTATTCCTGAGACTCCTTTTCTTTTTTTTTTTCCCCTGATGTTTCTTTGAAGTCCAAAGACTGCAAAAGGTGTTTCAGGCATCCATCAGCCCCTGTAGCCAGGCTCAGCCCTGTGCAGTTCTGCTGAGAGCTTAGGAGAAAGGTGCTCCCCTCCAGCAACAAGGACGTTGAGACTTTGAGCCTGGCCTTTCATTGGTGCAGGTCCTTTGAAGACCGGAGGTGCAGTGTGTGTCCCGCAGTGTGTGCTGGCTGCCAGCAAGGGCTGCACAGCCCTCTTGGACCCTTGCTGCCATTTCCCCGTGCAGGAGCAGGGTAGGGGGCTCATTTGCATCTCTCCTCCAGGCTCCTGCCTAAACCTCCAAGTAGGGTATGTGGATGGCTCAGTAGGAGAGTCACGGACAGAAAAAGTTTCTGGATACCCAACTTTCAGGTTGGTGCAGGGCAGAGATGGACCTGGTACACAGTAGATTAAAAAGTTAACTGAAATTAGTGACCAAACCCTCAGTGACTTCAGTGGTGTCATTCATGTTTTGCCCAGTGGACCCTGCAGTCTATATCTGGGCACAGTCAGCCTAAGAGGCTTAGTTTAATTCCATGTTTAATTTATGGCATGATGGATGAGTTCTTAGCATACAATGCACTTAATTCCATTTTGGGCTGATTTATGGTGTGATGTGAACTGCACGTGAAGTTTTTAATTCAGTAGGTGGTGACTCTGATCCAGTATATGGAGTGTGGCAGAAGAGATGATAAATTTGATTCCAAAGGTGATGCATCAATTTTGGTGTGAAGTCCATCAAATTTATCACATGGCACATTGGTTTCAGTGCATGACACCCCAGCAATGGCAGTGCTAGGCCCATTAAGTGGGGTACTTCCACTGCATCACCAGTGGTCGCCCACATCCACAACCTCCTCAGAAGAATATGGCCCTTGCTCTTGGTTTTTCATTTGATCTTGCAGGACTTGAAGAAAACCAGAAAAATGGCCCATTAGGTGCTGGTCAAAATATTTGTCTTCAATTTAATATCTGCACCAGTGAAGGGCCTTTGATATCGCACCTAATTTCAGGTCTCAGGAAGATGCTGCTGCTCCTGGGAACCTCAGCACCAACCAGCAACTTTGGTTAATTTTAAGTTAATTTTATGATTCAGTATCTTTGCTTTTAACTCAGTGTTTGGCTGATCCACACTGCTAAATGAGGATGTGGAGTTTGAGTCCTCTCCAGGAAACTGGGCTCTTCAACATCTGTAACCTCTGAAAGGTGTTTTAAAAAACCACCCCTGGAGAAAACTCCTCCTCCTCTCTGGGGATGCTTTTGGGATGAGACTTCCTGGCTGAAATAAACCCACATCTTGGTTAGGAGTTCCTAATGGCATTCAAGCAGCAGTTGTTTGGGACTTGGTGCACACAAACAGGACAGCCTGGGGTGTGCTGGGCACTGAGGGGCTCCCAGTACCCGTGGTGCCCAACCCTTTCCCCATCCTCACACTCCATTACACCAGCACCACTGAATCCAGCCGGGCACTGCAGGGCATGGCAAATCACTAAGGCAGCCAAAAAGACGTGAGAGGGCTGATGAGAGGATTTGGTGACAAGCTGAGCAAGAAGTAATTACTTTTCTTCTCTCCTCCTTTTGCTGCCACAGCCTCTGTGGCAGTGAGGATAAATGCAGTGTATTAGCAGCAGTGAGTGGCAGATTCACTGGGCTGCAATTTATAACATTGTCCTCCCCAAAACCTCACTGGAAGGCATTATGAAGTTAGCTTTATAAAAAGGGATAAAATTATGAGAGGGTCACTGTGGAAAAGTGTTTGGAAACTCTCAGAAGAGAGAGTTTTCTTCTCTCCAACTGTCTTGTTGAGCTCTGAGGGAGGGTTAGTGCTCATACACCAGATATTAAATTCAATCCAGTGAGAAGGAGCAGATGTTGATGTGCCAAGCCTGTCTGCCACTACGTCTAATGCATAAGGATGGCTGAAAAATCTTCCATCAAAATGTTTTGATTTTTCTTGAAGCAAAAATAAACTTCTACTGGAAAAAAAATCAACAACAAACCTTCAGGGCAGAAAACTTCTGGCTGAGAAAAGTTTGTCTTCAGACTGTTGATAAAGGGTTGCTGCTGTCAGAGGGGATAAAGAGGAGGATGTTTTTCATCAATTGTGTTAATCTGATCTATCCCTGCATGCAGGCTTGTGTGGACAGATAAAATAAAACAGATCCTGATACGCTGATGAGCCAAACTCTATCAGTTTCCAAGGGACTTCGAGCTGTCTGGATGGAGAGGCAGGGGATGGATTTGCTTTGAACTTACCTCCTGGTGAAGGGTGTTAAGCACTGGGAAAGGCACTTGGGCTAATGTGCAGAGCTGTTTGCAGGTTTGGCCTGTGCTCCCAACGCCTACAGAGCAAACAGGTGCTGCTCCTGCTGCTCACAGCCCAGTCCCTGCAGGAAGAGGAAGCTTTAGGCCCAGTCTTCCACTCTCCAAAAGGGTGAAAAAACCCACACAAGCATGTGGTTTAAATGGTTTAAAGAGTACAAGGGACAGGAAATGCTGAAAATCAGTCCTTTCAATAGCAAAAATGCTCATGAATCTGGGCTCCTAGTTCAGCACCACCTTGCAAACAGCTTTGTTCATGAACAGGGTAAGAAACGCTGGGTCTGGGAGGTTGCTGTGCCTGCTCCTCTGTCCCCCAGGCACCCCCCTGAGGGGAGGCTTGTGCCCCACTTAACCCTGGCCAAGAGGACCAGACAGGCTCAGGGATGCTCCCACTGCTGCCTTCCACAGGGAATCTCTAACTAAGCCTGATTGGAGCCAGCACCAGGAGAAGGGCAGCAAGGAGCATCCCAGCTGAATGGCATGGATCCTGCTCCTGCACCCCAGCCCACTGAGCCCCTGGCACACATGCTCCTGCAGGACCATGGAGGACCATCCCAGCTGCAGAATGTGTTTAAGTTGTGGAGACAATTTATTTCTTAGTTTATTTGCTTTGCATAGGAGACAAGGCTGCTGGTTTATAACGTGGAACAACCATTTTAACTGAATGAAGTCGGTCCTGTAAATCAACTGCCGTCTCCAGGGACTAACCAGTCCCCAGGAACCAGCAGTTTTATGATACCTTTCCATGTCACTCTGGGTGGATTCTGGGCCAGAGTCTCAGCTGGTGTAACCTGGCCTCATTCTCCAAATCCAGGTGATTTATGTTGTCTAATGCTGCTGTGAACTTCTACAAGTCCAACAATCTCAGGTGCCCTAATTTTTAGTGCAGAGTTCATATGTTGTTTCAAGGTGTTTTAAAATACATTTGACTGACAGAGAGCACACAGGTCAAACTGTATATCCCAAACAAACGTGTTTATCACTCCAAAATAAGTCCAGGCCAAAGCACTAGAGGAAAGGAGGTCCCTCCCCAGTAGTATGTATTCCAAAGGCTACTGGTCCCAGTTAGCCAGGCCCCCTGGAGGCTCAATTTCCTCCTCTTGCACTGCTGAGGCTCTCAGCAGACTTGCTGGTTTTCCTCCAAACCCTTTGACTATCATCAGCAGTGAAGCTGCTGGCACTGCAGGCTGATAGGATGGCTCCTGCTTCCTCCTCAGTTCACTTTTGTCCACTATTTCCATCCCTCCATCCCTCCAGCCATCCATCCATCCATCCATCCATCCATCCATCCATCCATCCATCCATCCATCCATCCATCACCTTTTATTTAGAGTGCAAGATCCTGGGACAGGGACTGTCTTTCCTTTTTGTCTTTTATCTCGTTCCTTGAGTGGCAGGTTTTTATTGACTCACAAATACACACAAAGGGAATTTCTGCCATGATCAAAAGGATAAGGTTGAGCAAATCTTTTTCCAAGCTGCTTAAGCATGAGCCCTCACTTCTGGTTTAAACTGCAGTTTTTAATTTCTGATGGCTAAAATGAGGGGTTTGTGCCTTGTGGGCCACACTGGGCACCCACATGACATCTCCACCACGGGGTGGGCATCACCACTAGGGAATCTCTTTATCTTCCAATGTACAGGATCCCTCCCATCTCTCATGATCAGATGGTCACTCTGTGCTGTTGGATTTCCTGGAGATGTTCGAGACCTGGTTGATTTGCACCATTTTGTCTCACTCCATTTCTTCACACTGCTCTGCTATTAATTTTTTTCACAGAGAAGAGGAAAAGAAGATCTGGGAACTCTGAGGGATACTCATCTTCTGCAAACAGAGTGCAATGCACACTCAGATGGACATGGGTCTGTCCTGGCTTTTGACATGTTTTCTGTGCAGATAGAGTTAAGCTTAGTTTCACCTATAAGATTTCCCATTCACATGAGAGGATGTTTTGGTTAGCTGATAATCCATGATGATGAGTTTTCTGTGAACCATAGGTGCTGGGAGGTTTAAGGAGAGTGTCTGTCTCTCCCTGTGACATGGGGCATATGGGAATGGCTGAGTTCCAGCTGTTTTCTGTACTTCAGCTTTAAAAGGGTGGAAGTTATAAAATTTGGGCAGTTCCTTATTTGTTTTGAATCAGCTTTCCCCAATTTCCACCACCAGCATCTGGCATTGGCGCGTTTTTAATGTACAGCTCCAGCTTGCACACAAAATTGAAATTTTCAGCCACACGGTGCAAGCTTTGTAAGTGGTAATTGCATCAACTTAGGATCAATGGAGCAGAATAATATCTGCCCACTATTAACGGCTTAATAAAATTAATAGTGCTGGCTGTGCCATGAATTACTTTAAAATAGAGATTGTAGGATAGTAATGTAAACAATCATTGATTTTTCTTGGGAGAGTACTGTGAATTAGATATGACTCTCTTCAGTGTGTAGCTGCTACCGGAGTGCAGAAAGTGTATCTGAGTGCCTTTAAGGTGGGTCGAGAGGGAAAAAGTGAAAGGGCCCCTGTGGCACTGGGGAGGTGATTAGATAAATGAAACTAGCCCAGACCAGAGGATGAAAGCTCGGAGCCTACTGGCACTCGATATTGCTGCCATCCAACCTGACCCAATTAATAACACATTAGTGCAGGACAGGTCTGTTCAATGGTTCAGGTCTGTTAATTGAAATAGGGTGATTAATGGCATTAGAGGGGATGAGGAATACTTAGAAAAATGACAGTAGTCTGCAACCCTGCAACGGAGCTGATGGATTACTTGAGGGTGAGGGAGATGGGAGGTGGCTTTTATTCCCATTGAGATCCTGCCAGCATCCCAGCACTGAGCTCAGTGTCAGTGCCAGAGCTGGAAAGCTGGCAGCTGGAAGGGCCAAATCCAGCCTCAGCCTTGCCCATGGGCACAGGGGAACTGTGTGGGCTCAGTGGTACTGATACCCATGGGGTTTCCATGCCAGTGTCTGGCTGCATCTGGAAGTGGGACAAAGGCATCTGGAGTGAGGGCTGGGCTGGGCATGGAGCCGCCTGTCTCATGGGTGCCAGCACCCACTGCTACCCTGCAGGGGGACACTGGGGCCCTGGCAGTAGCATGGCTCTGCTCCCACTACTCACACACAGCCAGCACCCACATTTCTCCTTCCAAAGGCCAATTTTCCTGTCGATTCCAATTAACCCCAGCACTGACATCTCAAGGACAGCTCTGGAGGTGGCTTTGCAGAGGAGCAGCAATTTGGAAATGTGTTGTGGGGCGAAGATGGCACTTTAGAGCCCAGCCTTAATTACATCAAATGGCTAGAAAGAGCTGTATTGTGGCTTGAGCTATTGCTATTTGCAGAATGATTCTTCTGCAAGATTCCCTTTGGTCCTGCTCTTGTCCTGATGTCTTTTCTTTAAATCCGTGCCTGTGCTTGAACTTGGGGCTCAGCACAGGGGCAGGTGCATGTGATGCACACCCCGGGTGTTTTCCTGGCAAAAACAAGCCTTCCCTTTCTTCTGCCAGTTAAATGTGCACCCTGCAGCTGGTGCATGAGTGTGCCAGGGAAGGGGCCAGTGGGCTTTGCTTCCGGGGAGCCAGGGCAAGCAAGCAGCTCATCCCAAACCATTGCTCCCCAGCTGTAGGGAATGAAGCGTCGTTGCTTCAAGATCTGCTTTCCCCTGGTCCTTTCTGCCATTTCCACCAACCCAATGAAATCTGGCGGGGAGGTCTCCCCCTGTGTTTGGGCCAGCCATGCACCCATACCTCCCTCCTGATGCTTTTGTGGCCCTGAGAATTCACACCCGGTTTGAAATACCCAATTCCACAAGTTTTTAGAGGACAGTGTGGCTAATGGGGACAGTATGGGCACCTTCATTCCTGGCAGAGGCTGCAAGAGCAGCAGACACGCTGTGTTTGTTTTCCAGTCCTCAGAGGGAAAGGGACAGAACTTGAAGAGCATCAGCAACACCAGAGAGAAGCGGGTTCAGAAGGACAAGCCAAAGCACAGCTTTTAACATGGGGAATAATAAATGAATGGAAAGACCCACAGCGCCGCAATAAAACATCCTTTAAATCCTTTGTTTTCATTTTGGTTGATAAAGGAAAATCATTAGGGCTCAATTAGTCATGAGAGACAGGGGTCCTTCTGCATTGCACCGGCTTGAGAAGCACCTCCTGTTCAAGAGCACGCCCTCCCCATGCATCGAGGGATCATTAAATATCAAACACTTTATTTGTGCCATTTGCATTGCTTATTGTGCCCTTGTGCGGATGGGAACTCGGCGGCGATAATTGATGTAGGTGGATTTAAAGGCGCCTGGATCTCTTAAAACAAGCAGGGAAATGAAGGAGAAGCTCTGAGCAGCGGCAGCTACCGGTGCTGCTTCAGCAACACAGCAGGATAAAAGAGGAGATAAAAAGGGGAAGGAGTGACAGATGAGTTTAGGTGACCCTGACTCGAGGACATAAGGGTTTTGGGTGCACTACCATCCCCTTGAGGATGGAGAGGAGGGGACGGGGTGGGTGACAGCCACTGGTGGACCCATGATGAGACACGGCTGTGCCACCGGTCCCAGCATGTCCCTGGGGTGAACTGGTGCTTCCTCCCTGCTGTGCTGGGGGGAAACCTTGCTGCAGCAGTCCGTGCACATGAGCACAAGGCCTTTAAGTATTTATAAAGCAACAGATGATGTCGAGATGCTGGGCAACAGACTGAGAAGGTTCCCAAAGCCCTCTGCACTCTGGTCCTGCAGCAAACCCTTGCTAAGTGGCTGCTGGAACTCTTGGCAGTGTCAGCACGGGGCTATGGCTTGCACTGAGCAAACAGAGGACACCCCAAGAGGAAATAAAGTAAATAGCTCTTTAAAAAATCCTCCACATCAGAACAAGCTCCCTAACCCCTCTCTCTTCCCAGAAGTGACCATGCTGCACAGAGGCTGTGATTTGTTGTTGTCACTGTGTGAAATGTAAAGCACAGCAGCAAAGCATCACTTACTGCTTTATTACCCTTCCTGCTCCCTTCATTTCTTTGCCGAGACTGCAAATGGAAGAGCAGACAAGTGGTGGCTGTGCCACTGTCCCTGTGCTCAAAGGCAGGGTGGGCAGAGGTGGCCAGAGAGGCAGAGCCCCAGGATGTGCCCGCGCAGAGGAGCTGCTGCCGGCACAGGGCACAGAGTGGGGCCGAGCACACAGGGCTGTGCCTTGTTTTGGCACACGAGAGCCTGTGATGGGGCAGAGAGAGCAGCTCCAGGCAGTCGCCTCAGGGACAGGCCACACTCTGGGGACAGGCTCTGGCACAGGATTTCAGCAGGAGCAGGTTGGCCATGGGATGGGGTCAGGTACTGGGAAGGAGATGCTTGTGCTGCCACAGGCACGTGGACAGCTCTGGAAGGAAAAGCCTGAACCTGCCCAGCCTAAAGGAGAAGGGACCTGCTGAGGCTCTGGGACTCAGGGATTTAAATTTTTCCTCTCTGCAATTTTTTCCTCCCTGTGAGCAGAGACTGCAGCAGGCTAAACAAATAAGGTGCTGTAATTTAATCTTAGACATATGCTCTTGAATTCACATTTAGAGTGCAAACTATAATATTTTGGTTTATTATTTAATTACAGAGCTTGTAAATGTAAAAGGATTTAGACCCTTAATTTTAGGAACCTTGAATTACCTTCCATTCCTTGTTTAATATTCAGGTGGAGAACTTCCATGTCTGACTGTAGCACATTTGGGGTGTGCGACAGAGCTGGGTGAGCCAGGCATTTTCACCACTCTGTCTTTTCATTTGTAGAAGTTGGGCCAAATTAAGTTTTACTGTAAAGTGTCTAAAATTAATTAAGTGGCAGAGCATAAGGAGTTGGTTTCAGTCCTTCTAAGCCCAGCAGCACTTTGCAAATTGTGATAACCTCCCTGGTGAAAACCAGGAGAAAATTGAGCCCCCACTCACCAGTTTTCTTTTTGCACCTGAAAAGAAAAATCCTGTATTTCTGGGAATGTTCCCCTATTAGAAATTGTTTGCCTAATATTTATTGTGTCAGACAAACCCCCGATGGTACAAGGCCTCCCTGGCTTGAAATGTGAGCTCTGTTCCTGCTCAGTACTGGGAGCAAGTGTCTCATTTTGAAGTTTGTCAAAAGGCTTAAGCACGTGTGTGGGACTGATGCTGGAGTATGCCAGAGAATTGCTCCCATTCAGGACTGAGGCTCCAAAACACTAAAAACTGAGCAGAAACTGCTTTTGAGCCCTCAAGTCTGAGCCCCCTGCTCTTGGGGAGCTCCTGCAGGGGCTGGTGGGGTCACCCCCACAACAGGAGGGCAGCGCTCACACAGCCCCAACAAGCCCAGGGTCCTGACCCATGTGTCCCCTGGACATTCCTCCTGGACATGCCACCAGCCAACGGGACTGTTAATTAGGGGGATTGATTCCTTGCCCAAGCAAGGTGCCAGCAGGAATGCTTGGGAAGGAAGTGGTTATTTAGAAAACCCCATTGCCGGGTGTTTGCATCCCCCTCCCAGCTGAGCTGTCCAAGTCAGGTATCACCAAGCCCCCGGTGTGCAGGCTCTTGCCCCGGGAGGCACAGCACTGCTGCGGGGGTTTGGGATGTGGTCCTGGGGGCCCTTCCCTGCTGCCTCCCTACTGACCCCCTCATTGTCTCCACAATGGAACCGAGGCAGGTTTAGGGATGCTTTGCTTGTATCCCATGAGAAGGAGACTGAAAGCAAGGTGCATCCTTTCCAACTGTGACCAGGGGAAAAAAGTCATTCATTTTATCTGTTTGGAACTGTAACTGAGGCTGCTCATCCCGTGCAATTCCCATCTCCCCAGGCTGCCTCCCAGCATCAGTGATGTCTGCAGGCAGCTGCTCAGAGCTGTGAGTGACTCCACAGAGACACTGCACAGGGACACATTTAAACCTCTTATTTACTGTGCAGGCAGGCCCCAGCCAAAATGGGGGAGGGGGGCTGCAATCACATCCGTACCTTATCAGGCACGTGCACACTCCCACCTGGCTTTTGAGCAGCAAATTATGGATAGTGTAACCTCCAGGTCAGCTCTTGTAAACAAAACTCTGGCTTTTTCCATGCTGAGTACATCATTTCTCCATGAGAAGAGTCTGTGGAGCGCCCTGCCGAGATTGGTAGCATATTCTCTGGATGTACACTGAGGAATAAGTGTATAACTTTTCTTCCTCGTGAACATCATGTTTTAGCAAAGCTTGGTGATGGAGTTTTTTCCCTTTGTAATGTCATATGATTTTAAACTGCTGCATTCAGGCAGAGGTACAGTTGGCATCTGGATAGACAATACAACATAAAGTAACAACCATCTAATTCCTACCCGTCTGGATTGACCAAATAAATAGTCAGAGAAAAGCACCTGGAGAAGGGAGGTGAGGGGGCTGAGCCTATCAGCAACAGTGTACAATAAACAGCATAAGAAGATGTCAGAGTCCACACAACGGGTCAGTCTTGATCCCTCACTACAATTCAGTAACATAAAAATACCCTGTTTGAGTCTGGGCTGTTTACACAGCTGGAGCATAAATATTTAGATTTGCAAGAGAAACGCTTGCTCAGCCAAAATCACTGCGAGATCTCTGGAGTCAGCAGTGGGGAGGCAGAGAGAGGCCCAGCATTTCCTTGGAAAAAAGAAAATCGATAATAATTAAAGCAGGGAGCTTTGTTTCCACAGAGTAGCTGGCACTTATGTAAAACTAACTTGGCTCATGTTCTTCAGGGGGTGTGAAAACCCCCCTGTGAGGGCTGGCCAGCACTGTGACAAAACTGCACAAGGGCCACACGTGGGGACCTCATGGACACAGGGGGTTGATGTGTCGGGGGGGGTGATGGAGAGGGTGCAGATGTCACTCTGAGGACTGGAGGTCCTGGGGGAGCCTCCAGGAAGCCAGTCCAGCCTGCGGGACAGCAAGGAGTTGGTCCAGTGCATTTTCTGTCTGTCAGGTGCTCTGTGAATGATTTGTCTGACATTGCCCTGGCCAGGAACCACTGTATTTCCATAAACTGCTTTTTTCCCCTTGCATTTTGCTACCATAAAGTTGGCTGTGGACCCAAGTCCATCTTTTGGCCACCTCTTGCCAGAGATAAGGAAGGCTTTCACTGCTCTTCAGTATTACACAGACAGGTAAAGCATCCCTCACCCCAGAGAGGGGATGGAGAACCAAGTGGGATCCTTCCCACTGAATGACGGCAGCCTCCTTTCTACAAAAAAGTGTTTAAGTGGATTTTTCATCAGGTAAACCCCCACTTTAGGAAAACCGTAAGGTATAGCAATTATTAAAAAAAAGGATTTCTACTAATGCATCTGCTGCGTCTTCATTATGTCAGGGCATCTCCATGAAGAGATTTGCAGAGGAATCCAGCCATTCATTTCCACACATAATTCCTCAATAGCCCATTTGCTTCAAAGAATTTTATAGACTTTTACTACTGCATGAATCCTCAGATACTTATTTTTTAGGCTCCAGGGGATCCATTGAAACAGAAATTCATTTTCTGAAGTTTTATGACAAAGGTTTTGCTCTGGATAAAAGCTTCCCGTTATTTCCAAACTTCTGTTCTCCGCAAAGATGACTTTGGCAGGTCTGTTCCTATGGCTGCCACAGGGTGTGAGGCATGGGTAGAATTTTAGGTCCCAGAAATAAATAATGTATTCCTATTGGGAAAAGGTCCTTCCTTACCCTCACCACTTTTAGTAGTTGGACATTTTTCTACAGATATCCAAATGTACATGAACACCTGGGAGTGGGAACCCTGCTTGTTTCCATGTTGTTCCCATCACCATCTGCCTCATCACCTGACCCATCTGGACACAGGCCAGCCCCACCATGGATGGCCAAAAATGCTCTCAGAGATCCCCCCTTTAGTCCCAGTCCTGCTGAGCAGTGGTGCTGGGGAAACAGCAGTGGGCAGTGGCTGGTGGAAAAACCCGAGGGTAGCTGGGGTGTTGGCCCCTAGCCAGCAGGCTCCCACCTGGACAGAGAGGCCATGGAGATGGCAAAACTTAATAAGAATTAGGCAAAACTAGTAATAATAAAAATCTCTCTCCCCATTTTCATGGTTCTTGTGCAACATTTAAGCCACATAAGGGCAAGGCAAATTCACAGCACTCAGGGAACATTTCATACATCAAGTGCTTTTTTTGGGAAGGAGCCAAGTCTCTTCTCATTTTGCTTTCCTAAGGGTTGGGAGTTTCCAAAAGCAAATCAGATGCCTTGAAAAATAGGCTAATGTGAGTGTGGGGATGTCACACACATCCACTAGCAAAACAAGCATTCAAGGGAGTCCAGCAATCCAGGTGTTCCTGGCTTGTGTAGCTCCAGGATAACGGTGACCTGTGTAAGCTGGAGCAATCAGTGTGCCGTGTTTAATAAAAATATAAACTGTTCAGTGCAATCCTGCTCCTGCTGAAGTCTGTCAAGATGACATTTCAGTGCCTCAGTCTTCAATGAGACACTGGTGAAGTGGGGTGATGGAGATGAGGCCAACAGGGAGGGTGAGAGGGGAGGATTAGAGGAGAGCAAACACAGCCACGCCAGCCAGGCTCCAGAGGGAAAGCTGGATGGTTACACTACAGCAGCACTGACACGGCTAAAGGAAATATTTAGCTGGACTCATTTGCCATGAGGTGTCACTGGAATTAAGAACCAACAAGTCCATCAAGGATGAGGTGCAGCCAGAACTGGGGTTTGTGAGAGATGTAAACCACCACACTTCAGGGAGCGAGCCAGCCACGTCGGAGGGAGTGGAGGAGGAAAGATGCTGTGGGCAGACAGGCTTTCTGGCTTTCTCCATGGAAAAATGTGCTGGCAGAAGCCATGGCTGGGTTTGGTGTTATTCTGCTAATGCGGAGTCAGGGCGACACACCCAGGATCACTACTGGCAGCTGTCTCCTCATGGACCCTCTACATCAAACCAAGCTTCTTCCTCCACCCTGCTGGCTTGGTCTGTCAGGACAATGTCCCCGTCCCTTTGCTTGCCCTGCCCCAAGCACCCTGGCAGGGCTCCCTGAGCAGCAGTGGGATCACAGCGAGTCCCACAGAAAACTGGGCAGCCATCTCACCATCCTTGCACCCATCCAAAGGACATCTCCAGACCTACAGAGCCCAATAGTTCTGCCTCAAAAACTGCAACTGGCAGTAAAACAGGGCAATTAGCCCTAATCATCCTGAATTATCACAAGTCCTCCTCCATCCTGGCTCTTCTGCCCCTCCTCCCTCCAGAACCTTGCTCTCTCATTAATCGAAACAGAACCTTTCTGTCACCACTGATTGCATCGCCCAACATCAGCTGCCTGTAAGGATAAAAATAAAAGATGGAAAGTGTGTGCTTTTGGTACAAATAAATAGGTGCCAGAGAAGGTAATTTAATTATGCAGTGATTGAATTAGGTGGAAGAAACTGCATCATGCCCACAAAATATCTGCCCTGATGATCAGTTTGAAGCATGGTCCCTGTGTAGCCAAGTGATGGGGTTTGGTTGGGAGGGTTTGGAGCAGCTCCCGTCCGATGCCATCGGGATCATTGTGGATACCTCATCCCCCTTTTTGGCAAATTTGGCTGCTGGCAGAGTGAGAATGGCATTAAAATGCTCTTTTCATTCACTACAGATTTTCTGTGCAAGAAAAATTACTTTAGAGCATATGAGCCTGATGACTGGGATGTGTTCCTCCTTTACTGCATTACTGGACCTTCTGTGGAATTAAATGGAGCAAAATGGAGCAATTAATGGACAAAAAGGAAAAGCTCACCATGGATGTGTGTTACTGCAAAGTAAAAGCTATGAGGAGTTTATATGGGAGGGAAAAAAATATGGATTTATAGCCAGTAAAGGGTCTCAGGGAGATCCCAGAGTCCAGTGCCCTCATGATGTGCCACAGCCCCAGCAAACCTCTAATTAGGATGAATTTCCCTTCTGCTGGAGTTAATGCATTATGTATTGAAACCATTTGTGTTCATTTGTAGCAAATAATTACTTTTAAATGTTATCATTCATTTGGATTATTTGACTTCTCAATTAATTCTATAAATAATTGTATAAAAGAGTGTGTTGAGGTTGGTGGAAAGCATTCCTACTGTGTTGTTGATGGGGTAGAGCAGCTCCCTGTGGTGGGACCAGCTGGTGGATGACGTGTTGGCACGACCAGAGACCCAGCCTGAGCCCTCCATCCCCAGCAGCTTCCCACTGCCCCTTGGTGACACAGGACACAGAGCACATCGATGCTGGAAACCACCAAGCTCCTCGAACTTGGTGCCTCTCTCTTAATTGTTAGGAAATGCTCTGATTTCCATGTAGAGCTGCACCCCTGTCCTTGTTTCCCCTCGCTGTAAATTTTCCATCCCATGACACCTAAAAGCAAAAGCAATCTTCTTAATCACAGCACTTCAGAGCACAAACAGAGGTACAAGGTAAGAGGCGCAGGACAATGAGCTCCTCTGTTGTGTGCCCTTCAATCTGGCTTGATAAATGGAGATTTTGCCGGGAGATTTTTCATGCATGAGCATTAAAAGGGGTGCAAGGCTATTTTCTTTCCTTGCAAAGCGAGACAAAGGAGCTGTGCTTTCCAACTCAGCAACATTAGTCTTTATTTCAATGGGGAAATTAAATAAATGAATCTGAAAGCGGGAAGGAGGGAAAAGCCTTCAGAACAGGATTTAAAAGAATTATTTCTGGGGTTCTTCAGGTCCTCCTGCTGTTTTAGCCAAGTCCACAAAGCATTAGGGAAACACATGGACCCTGCAAGCACCCCCACCAGCAGCCCCTGGCTGGGGACCCAATGTTCCAACCCAGCAAGCTGCCAAAATTTTTAAAAAGTAAGCTGTCAATTAGCAGATTCTCTCTGAAGAATTTAGTCTGGGTAAGTCCAAAGGGGGAACTTAAAAGCTCACTATGTTTAATTTGATCAAGGTTTTAATAACATCTGGCTGGATTAGTACGTGGGTACTGCTGTGCTCCCAGGAGTGGGGGTGGACCTGGCCTCCCAGCACCCCGTGTTTGCTGTGCTTGAGTCATTTCCCCACCAAGCTCATGTGTTTGCAAGTTAAAAGGATGTTGTGTGGTTTCAGTGGCTCCTCTGGGAGCTGGGGGTCCTGCCAGCACCGATCCCCCCCACTGGCGCTGAGAGGTGCGAGGAGGGTGGAGAAGCCAATCCTGACAGAGCCACTGTCCTGGAGTGGGGCAGGAGGGGCTCTGTGGGGTGGCTGAGGGGCCCAGTGGGGTCAGGGGTGTAGGGGCAGGGGATGGGGGCCCAGCCCCTCTTGAATCTTGTGCCATCACGTTGTCTTTCTGTGGTGGGGCTTCTCCTGGGAAGGCGTCACAGACCTTGCACCAGAGAGGGATTTCACCCGCCCTTAAATCACGGGAAGATGATTTAAGGAACTGAAAGCTTCAAGCCAGGGCTTCTAACTGAAAAGACACATTGATTTTCTGTAGCTGATGGAATGAAAGAATTACTGTGGCACAAAAAAAAAGGAAGCAAACTTTGTTCAAAAAGCCACCTTGGCACGTGCTGTGCATCAGTGGGTCTGGTGTTCCCAGGAGATGATCCTTCTGCAGCCCCAGCCTGCACAAACACGCTGGAATGGTTTTGGGTGCCCTGCGGCAGGAGCAGGGCCCAATCCCCACAGGAAAGCAGGGCAGTGATGGGTAAACAAGGTCCCTCCTTTTGGGAGCGCAGTCTCGACCCCACTCTGGGGCTTGGGGACCAAACTGCATCCCTTAAGAAAGGGGTACAAATGCCAGTGGGCTGAGGATGGGGAAGCAGTGAGCAGGCGTCTCTCTCGCTCCCGGGGCTCTCAGCAGGGTGCTGGAAGGCTCCGCTCTCCCTGCTGTGGAAGCCGCTCCCTGGGTGTGGATAATTGGTCTCCCCCTCGCCCGTGCCCCAGCCGCCCCGCACGGAGTCAGTCGCTCCCTTTCTCGTTCCCTTTGCCGGGGAATATTTCGTCCCTCCCCCGGCGCGGCTGAGGCTTCCCGGGCTTTGGAAAAGCTCCAGTCCGCCTGCCCAAGGGACAGGGTGGGAAAAGGCAGCACACCGCACAAAAATGCCCTAAAATATGTCTCCAAGGCGCCCGTGGCGCTGGCAGCGATCGCGATTTGGCGGCTGCATCTCTCAGAGAAGGGTGGAAAGGCAGGAGCTGCGGGAAAAGCAAAGTGGGGTCGCTCAGGGACCCGCAGGCACCGGAGCCTTCTCAGGCTGGACGGGGGTGATCCCTGCGGGAGCAGCTGCCCGGGCTGTGGCAGCCCCTCACCCCCACATCCCCCGACCTGACCCTTGGCTTTCCCACCGGCGCCCAGGAAAGCCCCAAACATCATCCCCAGAGCCGTGAGGAGCTGGCAGCTCCCTCGGCCCTCCACAGAAGCACTTGTTAATTCTCTATTCTCCCTTAATTACACGAAAGCAATGACCGTTCTATCATCACTTTACAACGCCTCAGTTTAAATCCACTATTAAGGCAGGAGTGTTGTGGCTCAGACACTTTAATTAACATGAATGATCTCACCTTTGTCCACAGCATCTTTTTACGTGTTATTATATCAGGTAATTGTTAAACTATTCACTGGTTTGGAGAGGTCTATGCTTTCATTAAAATGTCTTGCTTTTTCTGACCCGGCAGATTACCCACATTTTTACACTTAGAATTTTCAGTGATTTGAGTTAAATCAATCTGCAAGAAACCAGATGAATTATTTAAAGCGCTAGTGGTCTCAAACTAGGAAATGGGATTTGGTCAATGCTTCTCCAAATTTTAGACGTTTCAAGGTGCTCTCAGAGCTGGCTGGGAAATCAACTCCCTATTGACCAAAGCTATCAAAAGAACGAACTGAATAGTTTAAATTAATTTGAGAACTCCCCACACTTACGGGGGAAAAAAGGCATTCATTAATTTTTAACATACCCTTTTTTGTTTCCTCTCTCACCAGAAAAAACGGCTGGCAGAGAAACCAGGGGTTCTTCCCTTAGGAAACAAAAGCCCTTCCAACTTCTTTGAGCTTTTCAGAAATGCTGCTCGTGGGGTTTTTTAAGTGAAATTACATTGAAAATGTGAAACGATTAAATAAAACCCAGCCCAAAGCCCCAGCTGATAAGTCCTTTCAGAGCACACTCTGATGTGGATGTAACTTGTTTCTGACCAATTTTGACCACTTGAAAATGTCCGTTCTCTAAAACAGGAAAAACGGAAATAATTTTTGTGCAAACAATTAGGACTGGCTAAAGCATCTTGCTTGCACCCTATGTCAGCCCTGAAGGTGGGCAGTGATTCTGCTTCTCTGCTAGAACATGGCTCAGGGGGCTGCAGGAGGCTTGGTCCTTCCCAAAAGCGTCTCCAGCTCCTGCCTCCAGCGTTTGGAGAATGATCAGGTGAGAGCAAGATGGGGATGCAGGCACAGGATGAGACTTTTGCCTCAGCTCTTCAAGGACCAAAGCACTGGGTTAACCCTGAAATTTGGTCTGAACACCTGAACCTTCATTTCCTCCTCTTCCTCACCCAGAGTCACTTCCTAGAAACAGCAGCAAAGCTGAGCTAGGACAGTCAGGGGAGAAAATCCCATCACCATTGGCCTTCCCCATCAGCAGCAGGAGCATCACCTGTCCCCAGCCCACGGAAAGCAGGGATGTCACTGGAGCAGAAGCACCTGGGGGCCCTGGTGGCCTTGCCCAGACTCACCTGGCACACACACCTGCCCATGGGCATTGGAGACCACTGTGGCTCAGTCCGGCCACCAGTTCCAGCTTCAGCCTCTCTTCAGAAGGGGTCTTGCATTATTTCATCCCATCTCTCCAGCCTGGAACCTGTTTGTTCCCATCTGCCAGACTGTGGTGCACCCTGGATCTTGTCCGTGTCTCTCTGTGCCTGGAGGTGTTGATGGAGCCTGGTCCCAGCCCTGCAGGACTGCCCCCTGTGAGTGAGGATCGCCCCTGACTCCCAGCTGGATCTGCTGCTCCCCAAAGGTGAGTTGTGCTCTGGGCTGTGGTGAAGGCGGAGCTGTGTGTGAGCCACATCATTACGCTGGCATCAACCTGGGGAAAAGGGCTGGAGGGCACCTGCATTGAGGGACTGGCTTGACTTTGCCACCTGTGTGACCACCATGGCTGTGCGCCTTTCCCAGGGCTGGGGCGGGTCTGCTGCAGCGTCACCCATCGCGTTGGAGAGGAGCACCTGAGCCATGGAAACTGCGTTGGGTCGGGGTTGTTGTGCTGTCCTGCCTCCAAGAAGATCCTCTGGCACTGCTGGGCTGGGCTCCCAAACCCACCCCCTGAGGAGAGAGAACAGGGAGCAGCTGTGACCTACAGCCTGGTGGATGTGCCACCTGGGGCCAGGGCAGGGAGGTTCCTCTGAGGGCAAGGGCAGCTTGGTGTGGCAGTGATGGGAGTCATGGTTAACTGGGTTAATTATATTCATGTTGCTAGGAACACGGTGAATTATGTTAATAGCAGCATCTGGGGAAATTACATCTTCATTAATTGGTCCTGATTGCTGTTTGGCAGATGTGAGATGTTTCTGACTTTAGCATGCAGGACAAAAATTATTGTAATCAGTGCATGCAGTAAATGCACAAATACTGCTACCATGCCTTGCTAATTGACTCTCTGAAGAGGAAGGCATGGCAAAGATTTGCATGGCCATCTCATCCTTCCTCTCCTGCCCCAGCCAGGACAGGCTTGTCTTCTACTGATTCCTGCTCTAGTGCTTCTTCTGATAGAGTTTGGAACATTGTTTTGAGTTAATAATGGCAATGACATGGTTGGCAGATACGGGAGAGCATTCGCAGGGCTGAGGATGCTTCTGTTGATGTGTTGCACCCTGGGGTTGGCCTTGTTGTTCTCTGGCCTTGATCTGCCCAAAAGGCTCCTCCTCATGTAACTTGGGGGCAGTCAGGTCTATTCACATGCTTGGAGTCAAACGCGTTGGTGATTTGGAGACCTTTGATCCCGCCAGGTCCCCAGCAGGAAGGAGAGGAGGCTCACCCAGGCAAGGCACCAGGGCACCAGCCCTGGGCAAGGAATGAGGCTGCTGGCGTGTGAAGAGACACCCATCATGGCCAAAGCTGGGGTGAGCTGTGTGCAGTCTGAGGCATCGATCTTTGCAGCGCTGCAGCTTTCAGTCAAGGCAGCAGCAGCAAACAAGGAATAAAACACATTGCAACAAGCTATCACACCGTGGCAAAAAACTCCATTCTTAACCACGGCAGAGATCCTAATCCCTCTGGATAACCCCCCAAAGCTCCCAGCAAATGCGGAGGTAATACATTACCTCCCTGGGGAAGCACGGGCTGAAACTCAGGTGAGGCACCAAGTCCCTCATAAGTTATGAGGCTCATCTGGGGACAGCAATAAGTTGTGTTATGGCTTCGCTTGCTCTGCTTTCTTTTTTACACACCACCATCTTTCATTTTAATAGTGGTTTTCCAGCCAGCTTTGTTAGGGCTGCTGCTAATTGGGCTGGATTCATGTGTCCCGCCAGGACACAGGACAAGCCTGGCACTGCTCAGAAGGGAAGGGTTTTACTGCCTGGTGCTTTCAATGGGCATACCCCAGGTTCTGAGGAGCATAAGGAGGGGATGTGACAGGGGTGAGAGAGGAATTCAGGAATAATTTTAACTCTCTGTCTGCCCTTGAAGCTCATAGGTACCCTCCCTGAGGCAGTGATGGGACAGAGTGGCTCCACATGAGTCAATGTCCCCAAGGAGATGCAAACCTGTTTTCCAATCGGTCTTTCTGATCCAGAAAGATGTGGGGCCACCTCTTTTGCTGTGAAATTGGATTTAAAAGTTCTTCAGTGCTGAAATTGTCAGATTTAGACCTTCACAAAGTGGTTTTCATAGGTCATCACAAGGAATGAGGACTCATTGCTGGGACAATTTCACCAGAGTTTTGGAAGCAAGCAAAGTTTGCAGC
This sequence comes from Platysteira castanea, assembly GCA_013397175.1. Taxonomy (NCBI): domain Eukaryota; kingdom Metazoa; phylum Chordata; class Aves; order Passeriformes; genus Platysteira; species Platysteira castanea. The sequence goes on from VYXC01003415.1 coordinate 1,725,633, forward strand.
CTCAAACCCTAGAGCTAGGTTTTACTGAGAATCTGTAACAGGTGCTGACTGGGGAGCTGGCCATGTCTTTTCCATCACACTGCCCTGTAAATAAATGCAAGGACCAGGACAGCTGTGATCCATGTGAGATTTGGCTGCAAAGCAATGGTTCTGCCTTTTGGGACTCACTTTTACGCACTCCAGGGCTCCCCAGGCCCCTCAGCACAGGGGCACTGGGAGGTCAGAGAGCTCCAGGGTTTCTGCTTGTGTTCTCTGAGCCTCTGGGAGGTTCACAACAATCCATTCCCCACCGCTGTTGCACGGCACTTGCCACCTCTGTCCCCACTGCCCTGCAGTTCTGCTCATAGCCGTGGGTGCTGTGGTCCTGCCAAACTGGCTGTTCCAAGGTGACCAGAACTTCCAGCCCCCAGTCACCCCACTAACATGGACAAACCCCACTAATTAGATGGAGAAATTAATGTTTAGTGGGAGCATCCACTTGGAATGTCTCCAAAACCACAGCTCTGAAATATGTGGCTCTTTAGTCAGAGATGCCATCATCTCACTGCTCCTTCAGCCAGTGTGCCAAAGTGTCCCCCCATCTTGCTGTGGGTCCGACCTCTTTGTCTGGAAGAACATGGTACGGGAGATCCAGGATCCTTTTCCTCCCCCATCTGGATGAACCAGATGGTAAAACCAGGCCACTTGTTTGCAAAGGTCTTTCCCCATCAGCCACCATTATAATAACACTGGAAATGTCAGGAAACTCCTGTGAGAGGAAGCCTGCTCAAGCCAAACACCAAAACAGTTCATATTTGTAGCTGAGAAACACAGCAAGGAGCTTACTAGTTGGTAAGCAGACTGAATCGTAGCACTGCTTTTATTTTAAAGGGCAATTAGCACTGTGGAAGGATTCTCTCTGCCTCTTCAATACGCCTTTTTTGTTAGTTAAAAGCTCAATTTATGGTTAATGTTATATGATAACATATGTCATAGCCCTGCAGTTGAGCTGCTCTGTGGCATCAAGAAAACTGTGCCAGAGCAGAAGTCTTGAGGGAGGCAAATGGGGGCAATAGTGCTGTGAAACCCAATGGTACCCACCAAAACATAGCGGGGAGGTTTTCAGGAGACTGAAACTCTGGAAGGTGTAACTATTTGGGGTTTTCCCTTCCTGCTCACTTGAGAGCTGAGACTGTTAGAGCTGGGTGAGGTTTTTGCAGATTCCTTTTAGTGAGGGTGGTGCTCAGGGCCGGCAAGGAGCAATGTCAGACAGTCCAGGAGAGATAACCCAGGCTGGCCCATGAGCCGCTCTAAACCTGGTACTGAGGCAGGGAACACACAGGGTCTGCACCAGGCAAGTGGAACAGCCTGGATGTGTGAGGGGACATGAATGTGCTGGTCCATCCCGCTGGGTGGACTGGCCCTGGCTGGAGCAAGGCTTTAACTCCAACACCAGGCACTGCAGTGTCCATCTCTTGTGTCAGTCAGCTAAAGCAGAGATGACAAGCACGTCACCACTGTGACCGCCCTAGTGATGGCTCCAGGCTGTGATCTCAACTGCTGCCATGCCCACTGCTGACAGTGAGTGAGAAATACTCTTTCTTGGGGGAGAAATTTTCTATTACTAGTTGCAGAGGGCTAGCACTGGGTTCCTGCTCTTCTTGGAAGACAGACTGTCACCAGAGAGATCAGAAATCATTTATTTTTAACGCTATGAATATGTAGAAACTTGTCTGAGCTTTGCACGCAGTGGCCATGAATTTAGAAACGGCGTCAGGATTCGTGGCATTCGGCATCCTGCAAATCGGGTCAGAGCTATAAATTTCTCTTACTGGTGCACAAGCCATTTGCCATACGTGACTTTCTGAATTTGTGGTCATTTCTCTCTCTGCCCCTGTGTGCAGAGTGTATGACTGAGATTTTATATTGCACCTCTGAGACACAAAGTCCTTCTGGTGCTTTTGCCTTGCATCCTAAACAGCCTCACTCACTCTTCTCCCCGTCCCCTTGGCTTAATGGCTTCTGGCCACAGCCTGGCCCTTAAATCATGGGCTGCACCTGGACAGGCATAAACTGCAACTGTCCCCAGACAGAGAGGGTTTGATAGGAGTGGTGAGGGATGTGACTGAACACAGCTCAGCCTCGGGAGAATGCTGCTCCTACACTGAGCCCGAGATGGGTCCTCTGGCACAGGCACCGAAGGGGATTGGGGTGAGTCCTACAGAGACCCCTGACATGTTCAGTGAGCCTTTCCAAGGACAGTCACTCGGAATGCAAGAGGAGGGAATGTTTGTGGATTCTGTGGGGGTATGTTAAGATGATCTGTGTGTTGGGAGGAAAGCTTAAGCTAAGCAAGTTCACACTGTGGCGACTGGAAGATGATGCTGCCATCCTCCTCCTCCACTTTACTGCCTGTGCTTCTCCTCCCCCAGTTCTATCTGTTCCAGACATAAAAGCTTTTTTATTGCAAGACTAGTTCTGCTCAGTGAATTAAAATGAAGCATTTGCAACCCCTCCTACCCAGTGCAACTGCTCCCAGCAGCAGTGCTCTCCAGCTGGTCCCAGCCCCTCTGGGCAGCCTGGGAAAGGGAAGCCCAGCAGCCGGACACCAGCAGGGTCTTGCTAAACCCAGCTCTACTGAGATGTGCCCATTCCTCAAAACGGGTCTGCCCTGTTCCACAGACTGCTCCCTGTGAACCTGGTGAATCACTGAAGGCAGCAGAGGCGACCAAATGTTTCCTGAGTTTGAATCCCTTCGTTGCAGCAGTGCCATCACACAAACAGGAGCTGTATCAACAGGATTGTTTATTAAATTCTGGTCTGGTTGCAAGGGTCAACCCCACTGAGACCCTTTGGTGTAGAAACATGAAACAAGCCCCACTGGATTTTCTCACATTGCTGAGAATTGTATCTCGCCTGCAGGTTGCCCTTGAGGATCACACACAGGTGTTACCAGGGTCTGAGCCCAATTACGAGGGCAGAGCAGGACACTGGAAACTGCACATTTGTGGGTCACAGATGGAGCTCGTGTGGCCTCTGCTACTAACTCACAGCCACTCTTCAAAGCCAGGGTCTCCAGCAAACTACATATACAGCTCTGTTTCCATCAGGGTAACGTTTCTGTGCTTGTTAAATGTGAGCCTTTGAGCCTTTTCAACTTAATCCTCTTCCAAGTGTATTAGGTTTTTGGGGAGATTTTTGAAATGGCAAGGTTTCCTGAATTTCTGATCTATTGGTGCATTTCTAGAGCCCCCTGATAATTCATCAGGGCCCTGCCAATATGCAATCTGAATAAAAGCAGCAAGAAAGCACCTTTGCTAACATGATTTTTCAACTATAAGTTGATCCTTGTGAAAGTTGATCTTTGTGAAAACAGCACTAGCTTCATGTATTTAGCAGGGAATACACATCAAGCAAAGGAAATACCAGCTGGAGGGCTGGTGGTGCAGGGTTATGGATATGGGAATGGGCTGATGATAGAAACTGGTTTGTTGGTCTCTAGCAGACACAAGCAAAGAGACATTTTGAAAGCAAAGGTTTCATGGGAGCTGTCCTGAAGCTGTCTCTTGTAACTGTGGTTAGGGAAAATGCCTCTCTGTTGCCACCACAAACAGAAACCAGAGTAGGTGAGAGCATCTCGGAAGATGCCAGCAGCTTTCTTCCCAGGTTGTGTTCAAGCCTCCATGCATAGCCTCAGAGTTAAAACCTTCTTGCCTATATTTTGTGTTCCCTAACTTTTCAATCAAAGAACAACTCAGCCTTCGAAAACAAATCCAAGGACTATTATCCTTTGAAGAAAGGATGATCTTGTTTAGCAACCATTTACAACCAAAAGTAAAAAATACTACATTTTCATTGTTATGGTAAAGAGGACAGAGGTAAAAAGCCATAGCTGTTTCTCTTTGTTCCTTAGAGATAGGGGACTGTGCACATGTGGCTTTAAATAAATAATAACAACTTCCCAATGGCCTTTAATCTCCCAGCTTCAAGAGTTTCTGAACTAGCTAAAAGCTACTTTCTTGCTAAGGGCTTTTGTCTCACTCCAACCTAGATCTTTGTGACAAAACTGAAGTTATTTAGTGGAAGGCAGGAAGTAGATGCATTAGTGAGTGCATTGTCTCTTGGCTGAGGTTTAGGTTTATTTGAATTTATTATTTCTAATGTAATCAACTGATTGCTTTTTGACCATTTTACTTTAAATGTGGTCAAGGACTACGGCCTACAGTCAGTCTATCTGCTCCCACCCTCTGCTATGTGACCGTGTCCCAGCACCCCTCTGTTGTTGATCACCAAGCCATACTTGTTTCCCAGCTCAGAGCTGCAGAACACTGTGAAGATCCCACCCGCACAGCACAGGGGGAGTGTGACTGTGTGTGCTCTCTCTTGCTCAGAACCCTGAGCAGCTCCCTGACTAAACACACCTTTCTCTTCCCAGCCATCACTAACCAGCTATTCTTATTTCAGCTCAACTTCAACCTGCATTTAACCATTAACTCTGTATATCTGCACCTAAAAATTATTTGAAATGGAACATTCAATTATTACAGATCTTGAACACGCAGAACAAGGCTGCGGTTTGATTTTTGTTTCAGAAACAATTGAGCACTCCAGCATCACACTCTCGTTCTCTCTAACAGCAGCTGAGCCACTAAACTGATGACACGAGGATTAACCAGACAGTCTAACAAGTCATTGGTAGAAAGGGCTGTTTGTGGCGTGCATGGACTGCAGTCTGAATCCATTTGATATGCAGCTGTCTCACAGTCATTGCTCATTAGCAATCTCTTCCTCTTGCAGTGTAGTTTTCTAAAATGTTCTCCTTCATTTTCGTGGAGAAGATCTCTACCATCACTTTCAACTGCAACTGCACCTGACACATTTGTTTTGTGAGACTGTGGTAAAACCTGAATAAGATGAGGCCCAAAAGGTATTTCCTGCAGCTCTTCTGCTTCGGGTGCTGGAAAGTCACGTTCCTGCATTAGTAACATGCAGCCCTCTGGTTCACAGCCAACTTCCCTTCTCTTCCTCTTGCGCGAGGCGTTTGTCCTCCGCTCTGCACCAGTGCTGCTGGAACGTGCCTGGCCTGACACACTTGTCTCCTGACACTTGAGGTAGGCAGACACTGCTTTATTCAGGTACTGAAGATTGATTTCATGGGATGTTGCCTCAACCTAAGAAAACACCCAGAATACACTCAGTTAAAAGGAGACATGTTTCAATTCAGCCTTGCATTATTATCTTCTATGAATTACTTTTGCTACATGAAGAGATGGAACTCAAAACAGCATAAAGACTCAGGGGCCGCTAAGCAAAATGCCAGTAATGCTTTGTTATTGCTGCTATAATGGGAGCAGTAGAGGGCTTACCTCTGTGGGATTTAGCCAGAGATCTCCATCACCGGGATTTTCTGCTGATTTTATGGCGCATACCAGCATTCGAGTTATTGCCTCTTCTACACGGGCTTCATGATCTGCATCCTGCCTCAGGAGAACAGAAGGTTTTAGGAGATAGATTAGCTCACGGGTCTCTGCAGAAAGCCGCAAGACCTTAGGAAGAACATGGATGGCCTTAGCTGGAAAGTCATATTCATGTATGTGAAGTCAGTGAAAGGTTTCAGACTTTCTTCTTGTGTACAGCCCCCACATGGGTGACAGCACAGGCTTTGGTGTGACTGCTCATCTGAAAAAGGATTTGCAAAAAATAGTATGTGTATATAATCTTTTCCCTTATTAGTGTTTTGTTAACTGAATCTGGTGCTTGAAATTACAATGCAGTATTAGCATTTAATTAATCTATGCATTTTAACAGATCTTTAGGACTAGAAGAGCCATAGAAGTACATAGCACATTTTTATATCTACATGTTATGTCTAATTTAAGTAATTAAAACACACAGGATGTTATAGCAAGGCAGCAACTATCTAGGAGCTATACAAGCACAGAAGTGAGTCTTAAGGAAATTTAGGAAATATTTTATCACGTAACAGCAGCTGACAAACTGCTGCACTTTTGAACATCAGCAAAAGGAAAAGCATGTTTCCTCTGAAAGCTCTCCTGCAAAACTGAGAACTAACTTAATAACAGGCTCTTGTTTCAGGCCTTCACTTCCTTCATCATTCCCCTCGGACAGCTGGATACTAGCTAGGTTAGGATAGCAGAACAAAACCTTACAGGATCTTTCTCAGCTTGCTTTCCCATTTGAGTTTCTTGTCTATGGAACAGAAGGGTATGTGGAAGGAATGGTAGACTGTCCTAACTGGACGGGTGGTTTGGTTATCTCAGTGACCTAGAAGTGGATACATAAATTTGCTCTAATTGAGCTGCTTAGATGCATTAGTTTTGGAGGAAAGATGCAACCTGGTCAACCCACAGCCCTGATCAGTCTAACTGTGGATCCAGAGAACCTGTCAAGCAAATCAAACATCTGGCTAGTACGACTGCTGAAGGCAGCAATTTGTCCTGGAACCCTAAGCAGAATTTGGGATAGAAGCAGGGGGAAGTGCTCTTGGCATTTTGTGGCTTTGGATGCTTGGCTTTTCAATGCCCTTGTGTAAAAAGCCACCAAAATACAGAGTTTGATATCTACATGTGGAAATTATTTAAGATGTTGCATTCTTGATATTCATCCTGGGCTGCTGAATAACAGGGCTGTACCAATTGCATGACAGTATGTTAGAAAGCAAGGAATACTTTTGGGTAGCTCACATCCAGCTAAAAACAAATTAAATTTCTACTCTAAACTCTTGCCAATATAATTAATGGTTTCACTGGGACTGTAATTGTTGGTGTGATTCACATCTGTCAATATGAAAGCAGCTGGTAACAGCTGCAAGCAAGAACTGCTTGGTTTGGTAATGGAAATGTTCTCAGAATTGTCTTTTAGAATCCACGTCAGAATTTATTTTTATAGATGGACTGCCCAACACCTAACAAACAGTGCTGCATCATCATCTGTAGGGATGATTTATGTAAGGAACTTTCACCTGGGCTGCAATAGCCACATTTGCTCATGGCAGATATCAATATTTGGGGTGTGTTGCTCATTAGCAAGATCCAGCAAACACTCCTCTGTTTATGATGCCACACAACCACTGACTCTCACTGTCACCAAACAGGATCTTGGTGACTTCTGCAAGACCTTTATGAAAGGAAGATTTTTTTCCCACTGGTTTTTTTCCCTTGCAACATATAATGGCTAGAAATGTTCAGGCCCCACCTCAGCACCTCGGAGCTACCATCCAAGCTGATCCCATCATAGCCTGCTCCTCCAGAGGGGGACAACTTGTGAGGCTCAGCTTAGGGCACAAGTGTGTGTGGCGACATCAGGGCCTTCCCAAGCCCAGGCACACAGCCAGGTCCTCTGAATTACCTCAAAGGCTCAGATTCAAGGCAGGCTCAAGTGGCTGCTCTACAGTTGGTGCTTTCTCTGGCAGTGGAAACAGCCTGACTGCACTTAGGGCTATGTAAGAGCCTGGTCTGGGCTGTTGGCCTGCTGTCCTTGCTAAATACATAAGTCTCATCTGGAAAATTTCTCCATGAGGGAAACACTCGAGTTCGTCTGCTCTGCAAATGCTTGGTTTGATGTTGGTATGAGAAATGCATGGTGTGGTCTTGGAACAGCAGCTGAATGCATGTGTTCTTTCCCCTGCAGATTTCCAGTCTAATATAGGTTTTAGAAGTAGGAAAAAAAAAAAGGCAATGAGTATTTCAGTGAGGCAGCTTTCCCAGGCCATTTCAAAAGGTCTTACTTTTTAATATTAACCTAGGATTAATAATAAAGTAATTTGAATCTGAAAACCTTCTGGAGTATTGAGATGATCTAGTGGAAGATGTCCCTGCTCATTGCAGGGTGGTTGGACTAGACAACCTTTAAAGATCCCTTCCAACCCAAACTATTCCACGCTTCTGTGATATCCCTGGAACCATCCCATATATACTGGTTAACATGAGCAAGAAAAATCAAAGCCTGGGGAGAAGAAAATTAATTAAATACTTGAGGAAATCCAACTTCAGGCAAATCAAAACTATCACAGAGTAATGAAAATTCAAAAATCCTCTTTCCCTCCCTTCCTATCACATTAATCTGATTTAAATTCTAATTTAGCTTTGCACATCAGCTTGTCCTTGAGGTGAAGTTGCTGTTTTTTTGTTCTCTATTCAGCACAAAGCTGGCTAGACCTTAAGAAACTGGACATGAAAAGTTTAGCTTGTGTTTAATTGTTCACCTGATTGAAGTGAACTTGAAAGGGGATTTCAGCTGAACCGGGGCTCTGGAACTTTGAAAGATCCTTCAGGAAAAAATGTATCCATAAGGGCTCTTCCCCCCCCAGCCTCTGAACACAACACACCCAATAGGACTGAACCTGGCAGGGAAGGGACAGAAATCCCTTGGAAGCGCTACATCCCCATGACATTAAAAGGAAAATACCAGTTCAATCCAAGAGTTTATGCTGACAGTGACAGGATCAATGGATTCCACATAGTGCCACCAGTGCCTTGGAACGAGCAGGACCTGGAATTGGAGACATTGCATTAGGGTACAAGCAGAAGCCTGAAGAAAGATAAGGTGTTTTAATTTAGGTGATGTAGGGTGCAGAGACAGAACTGAGGCAAGGACACCAGGGTGAGGGGGGATTTTTATTTCTCTCTTTTAAAGAGCCTTTTCTCAAGGCTTAAATGCCCACTCTGTCAATACTATCATGTAAGAAATGGGCATGATCCAGAATCTACCTTTCATCCAAACTCCTTCCCATATAGTCCCAAGCAGGACTATAACCTTTAACAGCAGTACAGAGGGGGTGCAGCTGGTGTAGCAGTACATCAGGGCTTTAGAGAGAGTCTCAGCCAAGCAGGAATTCTTTTGTAGACTCTCCAACTGAGCAGACTTCCCCGTTCCTTCAGGATTGCCAGCTGGTTTTCCCCAAAAAGCAGGTATCCCTATGCTCATCTAGGTGACAAAATGTAGCTTTAATTCTGGTAAATAATCACCAGTATTAAATCTGTCACTTTTAGTAGACAGGCTTTTAAAACAAAATGTCATGGTTTCTGGGACAATCTAGTTTAGATCAGAGCTTTACAACAATATCAGGATGATAGCTGTGACATAAAATTGATTCCAACCCATGGTTTTTATGGTACAAGACATTGATGTTGTTTTGATGATAGAGGACAAGCTTTGCAGATTACTGAACATTAGATTAACATGGAGCTATCAAGAAAAGCATAAAAGATATTTTTTGACAAGTTATAAAAATGGTCAGAGACAGATAAAAATGTACACTTCACAATGGAGAAAGTGAAGCAATGATTTGTATCTGAATTGCAGACAATTCCTTCTCTTGGTAGACACAAATTACTTAGAAGAATGTTCTGCTACCCAGATAGCCCTGTGCTTCATTATATCAAAACACGGCTAATGAGAAAATGTCTGTGGAGGAAACAATGGCACCAGTCCTGCAAACACTTACAGGACACATGGAACACTCTCATTTTTTGGGCCAGATGACAAAATGTTCTCCACAGGCTTCAATTTAAGTCAAACAAAAAAAAACACTGGCTCTCCAAAGGTCAAAAACATTTGGAAATTATTCTTTTATCCGGTACAGCATACAGAACAGAAAAGGAAGTCAGTCAGTGGAGAGTCATTATTTTAAAAATATCACTAGTTATCCTGACATGTAAGTGTATGAAACCCTACAAACTGCAGCCAAAACATGTTTTCTATGCTGAACAAGTTTAGGAATTTTGTTTTTATCACTGAAACATCCACTTTAAATGAACAGTGCAGTTACATTAGCAGCAACGGCTTTATCTGTAAGGAAGTGTTTGCCTAAGTTTCACTGACTGCAAAATCATACAACTCACCCCCCCAAATGCTCATCTGCTCTACAGGGGATCTCACACTGAATGTTGCTAAAGAATCTGGGTGCCCTCCAAGTGACCGGGTGTAATGATGAACCCTGGAAAACTTTGTTCTACAGCAGAAGAAAGCAGAACTCCCATAAGCGGCCGTTTGCAACAACGGGATCCTTCCTGTGAGACTTGTGCAGGGACAGTGAGCTGCCAGCATGCTGGAGAAGGGCATGAAGACACTGGGGAACTGGTGCAGAGGGACTACGTAGCAAGGGAACACAAGCAAGTGACAAATTAAGGGAAGAGTATAAATGTTTCAGTAAGAGATGCTGCCTGGAAAACCACGATGGAAATGAGGCACGGAATGTGCTGGCTCCAAACGACTCACATGCAAAACAGAGACAGAATTGCTTTGGAGAGAGGAGGTACAGCCAGGAGGAAAATACAGTTCCCCCAACTTGTCCTGTGTTTTCAAACCAAAGAGGAGGAACTTGGTCCTTTAGAGACTAATCAGATCTCCCCTGCCAGCAGGTTAAGGGTAGTAACTGCAGAGTTGTGTCTTTCTGCAGCTGGCACTGTTTGCTGATGCAATTTATAGAAGAGCTACAGAGCTGCGACTCAAATAGGCAAAAGAGGTTCCACAGACACTTGTTCTCCCTCTTTGATTGCTGAACAAGCTTATGCTTGTTAAAATAAGGATTTATAGCAACAAGAAATTTGGAAATTATCAAAAAGCAAAAGGACTAAAACTTTAAGGAAGATGAAGAAATGAGAAAAGGTAATTAAAACCAAAAAAATACAGCTGGCAAGTAAGCAGAACTAAGAAAAGACCAAAAAAACCCCACCACCAGCAAAGGAAGAGGTAGGATTCTTCTACATTTACAAACTAGTATTCTTCTAGGTTTTCAAATTAGAAGCAAATACACCCACAACAAAACGAAAACAAACAAACCCACCACCACTGCCTCTAACTATCAATTCCACAATAAAATAAAGCAGACTTCCATATTTTTATGAATATGGGACTCAGACTTAGCTACATTCCCATAGGAAATGTGAAAGTAAGCCACAGGAGAACAACACACACAAATGCAGCTAACATTTTACAGGGAAAATGTGAAGTGCAATAGCAAGACAGAACTACTCCAAGCTAAGAGATAATCTTGTGCTAGCCTGCTTTCTACAGAACATATCTAACTTTATTAGTGCTGGGAGGATACTGATCTAAACAGTAACCAATCAGATAATTTTAATATTTAGGCTAGTGACAGCCAAATATAGCAGATGAAGTTAAAGTAGGACAGAAATCCCAGAAAAGATAAAATGAAATGCTGTAATGGGAGGAAAAAAACCAAAGGAACAGTTGGAAGAGCAAGTGGAGCAATGCTGAAGACTTGTACAGCACAGAGAACAGAGAAGGTCTGAATTCTCAGTGGACATGATTAACTTGATGCAGTGCAAAGGTAGGGCAAAGGTGGAATTGCTTCAAAAGGAGAGCATATCCTGAAGTGAAATATCATACCAAGAAATTCCTGCTCATTAGAAAAAGATATTTAGGTAAATGCACACAAAAAGGAAGCCAGTGTGATGGGAAGATAAAGACATGGAGCCACAGGGGGACCCAAGGAAATCCCAGAAATGTTTGCAACCACGTAAATGGAAAATAAAATGAAATAGATGCAGGCATAGTCAATTCTGTGGGAACACCACCTGAGGACTCTGTTTGAGCACTGCTGCCCCAGCCTCTGCCTCACCCCAGCTGGTGCCTGGCTGTCCTGGTGCTTGGAAAGTGCTTCTCATGCTGCCTCCCTCCTGGTGTCTTCCCACCTACCGAAACAGAGCTCCAAGGGCCACTGGAGTCAGAAATACGGGCACAGCCCTGGGGAAAAGCACAGTGAAGAGGGAGGGCGTGGGGCTGTATCAGGCCATGTCCATAGTGACCCAGGTGAGAGAATGAGGGAAGCTCAGGGAAGAGGTGGAGAAATAGAGTCAGCGACCTGCAGCTTTGACCTTTGGTTTGCCTGACTTTTGGGGCATTCATGGGGTTGGGGCATTTTTGAGGTTCTCCATATGCGTTGCAGGTTGAACAGTGTTTTCATTACCGATCCTAGCATAAATTCAGCTCCTGGACTCTTCAGCTTCTTCTGTCATGGAGATAATAGTTCTGGTGTCTTGAGGTTGGGTTGGGCTGTCTGCCTTCTCTATGGGGTGACTTGGGTCCAGCTCTACAGTCTCCGACATGAAAACTCTTTATTCCTTCCCCAGAACAGCATTATCAACTATCTACTATGCATAATGCTGTGGCCAACTCTGATTTCTCTTCTACTAAAATCACTTAAACTCTTCTCCCACAAAAGTAGGGTTTTTTACCATAACCCCTTTTAAAAAGTCTTTTGTATACTTTGAGCTGGAACATCACTCTGCCTTTGAATTATTGCATTTCTTGACTTACTAAGACACTTTTCTTTGGTTTCAGTTCTATTCTTCTTGGCTGTCCAGACCGTCTGTTCTGCTGTTCCCCACTTTAAGCCCAATCTGACGTTCTCATACCCTTTCTTTAAAGGTAGCACACAGGGAAATCCCTCTCTGATTTCTTCTTTCTCAGGGTTGGGTTAGAAGTCAGAGGTTTGCCCGTGGTGGTGGGAGCTCTGGAGCTGAGCAGAATCCCGTGGTGCATTAGATTCTGCAGCTGGAGCACAGAAAGACAAAATCCTGCAGCTAAACACAGGAACTGAGTGACAACTGTATTTGTGGACATACAAAAGTGTTTCTTTAGACTTTGAGAAAGCAGGTATGCAGAAGCAGGGGAGGGGAACTTCTGAGCAGCAGACCATGGTGAGAACCAGCAAGCAGCAATGTTCATCTTTTTCTACAATCGTTTTTTCCTGTCCAGTGACAATATTTTTCAAGGCCGGAGGGGGAGCATCTTTCTCAGGCTCCATGTGCCTTTTAGACTAGCTCAGTTAAGCCTTTCCTTGCACTTCTGCACTGCAGCTTCTCTGGCTCCAGGCTGCACTGGGGCACAGGGCCAGGACACAGGGCAGGTGAGCGCTGCCTCTAACAGCACCCGGGGTAGCATGAGGGGGAACAGGATTACTCATGGGGCCCAGGGTGTCAGCTGCCTGCTCTCCATTAGGAGGGCAGGTGTGTGGAGCCTTATGTGTACCTTCAGATAAACTCAGATGTACTTTCTAGTCTTTCTACCATGGTCTAGTTTTGTGGATATGGATTAACAGGGAGATGGATTAAGAGCAATTACATTAGTGAGCAGGAAGGAAGCCAGAAACCAGTGAGAAGTGGGGCAGAGGAAAGAATGATCAATGATTTTATACTTGTACAGCATCTAAGTTTTTTGTAGCCTTTTCAGGTGGTATTCATCTCTCCTATTTTTAATCATCAAAAAAGTTAAGCATCTCTGTGCGTAGGCTCCTTCTATAGCCTGTGCTGAAGGACAAGGTGGAATGAATATTACTGCAAGACTGTAATTGTGTAAGACAGGAAGGATGAACCGCCTTGTTGAGGTGCCAGGTGCCACTGATGGCAGATAGGACACCTGTCCTGAACAGGGTTTAAGCTGAGGGTGACAGATCCCTAACTCTCGTATCACTTGTCCCAGAGCGTGGGTAGAAAATACTAAAATAGATATGTTTTGTCCCATTTGTGGTCTTTCAGGGAGTATTTGTATATTTGAGGAAAGAGTCAAGGTGTTACTAGAAATATACTCCATACTTAGTCCTCAGCCTTGCAACCATCACATAGGTGACCAGGTCCAAACATTTATAAGGAACCCCGACATTTGTATGACACAACTTGAGTTTGTAACTTTGTGGATATAGTAGATATAGTCATGTACTGCTGCAAGCCCTTCAGCTACTCAGCTGCCTATTTGAGTAAGCTTGACATCTAAATGTTTTCATAATTTGTTTCAGAACAGATCACTAATGTACAACCAGAAGTTAAGACCTCCGTGGAAACGCAGCTGACAGCCATTGGTCAGGTACAGGATGAAACCTTACAAAACCTAAAGTCTCAGTCAGCTACCAAAATTCATAACAGAAGTTCACCTCTGAACAGTACAGTGGAAAAGCACAAAGGATCTAACTGAAGTACACCCTGTGCACTGGCACAGTGTTACATGAAGGAATTCTGCTTTCAGGCAGAAAGGGTGTAGAAAAATGGCTGGTAGCAAACATCGACCAGAAGGTGGCATTAGACACATTAAGTTTTTGATATTCAAAGCTGCACTCACCCTACATGCAGCTGCTCTCCTGAATACCTAAGAACACCTTTGTCTTCATTTTTTCAGCCCTTTATTGTTACAATAATCCAAAATGTTCTGCATACCCTCTGGGAATGAGTGGAGATGCTACATATTATCACAAAATAAAGATGCCTACAAATTCTGCAGTAATTGGGCTAATTCTATGTGAAAACCACTGTTAAGCACATATCAAGACTTTATTTAGGAATCCTCTCCCTTGTTAATAAAGGAGTTCTTCTAGGTCATTCCTTTCCTCTCCATCAAATGACAGCAGTTCCCAGCCACTTGCCCCGTAAGCTTCAGGACGAGATGCTGGCAAGCACCACACAGGAGGCACTGCTAAAATGGATGAAGGCAATACCTCACTGCTCCATCGCTGCTTCTGCATTACTTGCCCCCCCAAAGAAATCCAAACAGTATCTCCTTCATGGCAATGCAGACAAATTGCATTACTGAGCTGGCTCAAGATCTTTATTCCTAGCAAGATTAATTTGTAATTGCTTTAAGCCTAATTAAAATTAAGATCATATTAAAGGTTCTCTACTACACTTGATCATCGCAAAGGAGATTTTAAATTCAAATAGCATTGAGGATCAGGGATAATGCAGTGCTGAATGGATGTGGCATTTTTATCAATAGTAAAAATTTGTTCTTTTTGCTTTAAATTACTGACTGCTGCAATCTTACAAAGTGCTGAATGTGAAACTAATGATTTGCTTTAGGAGTATGAGTATGAGATAATGTAGTGCAAGCAGTGAAGGTTGATCATAGATTCCTCATTTGCATCTGTACCAACTGCAGAGCATACACTTCCAGCTGATTGGTATCATCTCATTGGAAGCTGCTATCCTGCCCCACTCTGCCTCCTCAAAATTAACTTAATTAGCAAAAATCCATTCTTTAAAGTGTTGAAGGCAGCTTGGTTTGCCAGTTAGGGACAGGGGAACACTCGTACAAGTTGTTGAGCTGGCAGGTCAAAAGAGGTGACAATATCTGGTAGGAGAATGGCAGAAGGGCTCCAGAAGCAGCAACTCCACTGTCAGAGCAATGACCATTGCAAGATTCCTCCGGAAGGGGCTGACAGTTTGAGATGTGCAGCAGTGCGTTACAAGGACATGCATGGCTGAACAAATGAAAAAGGGTAATTCAGACTCCAAATACAGACCTTGCTGATTAAATAAAGAAGGACACTATTTAAAGCAGGAGACTGGGAATCAAGAGTCCTGAGCCCTGCTCTCACTCTGCTGCTGACTGCCTGTGTGACTGTAAGCCAGGCACTTACAGCTGAACCTTCTCAGTAAAGCAGGATTAGTAATATCCTCACAGCCCTGTAAAGCACCATGAAACCTCTGGATGGTGTGCACTCTAAATGCAAGTATCATCATTAAAGTATTTATTAAAGCAAGATGTGAAGGCTATTCACTACCAAAATATGAGTTCCTTTGTTAGCTCTATATACTCATTAACCAAAATACATTTTGTGGAACATACTGCTGTCAGAGTAGACAGGTCAGAGTTCAAGAAAGTTCTGAAGTAGGCAGATTTGAGGGAGCTGCAAGAAAGGTGGTTGTATGGAATTAGGCCGACTGATTGAACTGGCTCTCCAAATGTCTGCAGTTTTGGTACAAAAAAGTCTAGGCAAATAACTGTCAGCAAAGAAAGTTCCTGTGCTGAGAGAAATCTATCAAGTCTGAATGTGGAGTGAAGAAAGAGGAAAGTTCCACAGTCAATTTGTTAAGTTCTCCTAGCCCTTAATTAGCCAGTTAAATAGAATATTAAGTAATGTAAAGCTCATATATAAATGGTACCTGTCCCGGACTGAGTGTAACAACATGGGCTGTTGAGTTCCTAAACTCGGGAAAGCGTTTCAGATCAGGGTTGGCAATGTTGACTTTGCTGAATATGCTGGATTCCTCGTAAGGGATCCTGGTAGGATAAAGGAAACTGGTGTCACCAGGTGGGAAGAGGTGCCATCTCTTCCTGAAAATAGAGAGAAGATAAAAATGTATTCAGTGCATGTCACTTGCAGCAAAGAACTAAAGGCAGTAGCAAGGTTTTCAATAAAACATAAATCTGCCTCGCTGTGTGAATCTCCTACGCAGTGAGAACACAGGCAGTGCTTACAGGCTGAAAGTGTTTTTAAAATATTCTACTTTTTAATTTTTTAACTGAAAAGATTTACAGCTTCTCACCAATAATTTTTAATAAGCAGATAAAATAAAACTTAAAAAACCTCTCCCATCTGGTTTCTCCTTCCTTCTTTTTACATGCAGAATTTACAGATGCTCAGAGCATTAAAAAATTGCTCTACAAACCAGAGGAAATAGTTTTGTTACAGAAAATGTATTTTTGTTCACTGAATGAAAAGTTTTCAAAATCTCTATTTGTTTTGAAAGGAGGGCATCGTGTGTTTAGGATAGCAACAGTAAAAGGGTATAGGCATTATCTTCTGTTTCCTAAAGTACTTACACAGGTGTTAGTCATGAATCCCCCTACTCTTTGTAAAAATCACCTTGATGTTCCCACGCCAAAGATGGCATAAATAAAAACCAGACACATCCACAGGCATAAGCATCCTTAAATATCTATATTTTTTGTTATCAGTACCACATGATGAAAATGTGGCTTGTTGTGCATTTAAGAACTTACTGGTGTGACTAAATGCCAGATGGAGCAGGACAGGGTTGTTCTGCTCATGAGGGCACTCATGTACCAGGTTGCTCTCTACATGCCTGAAGAAGCACATGAATGCACCACAGCGCAAGGTCAAGCAGAGCTGAGACCAGACTTTGTCCTCAGGAGCTACTGTCTCTATTTCACTTACACAGAGCAGACCAAAGGGAAGGAAAAGAATATGCCAGAACTGGTGGTGCCAGTTTTATGGGTGTTATAAATTAAATATCTTAGCAGGTACATATGGTATTTAGAAATAGAAGTTTTATATGGCAGTACTTAGGTGATAGAAATAACCAGGAGGAATACACAAAGAGAGAATTTATTACATTTAAGAGGTGCCTGACAAACAGTACAACATGACCAATGTAAAAATAAAAGTAAAGGCAGCACTTTACAGCACAGCTGACAGCTTGTATAGCTCTTCTCTTTGTTTCGGACTCTAGCAAGGGCTTTTCTTTGCACCCTTTCCCTTGGCACTCACATCTTGAATTTTGTCTACTGCTTCTGGTTGTCAATTCTAAGTCACAAATCTAAAAATGGGAGCAAAGCAACCAAATAGCACAAAAGCAGAAGAGATAGGAACAGAAGAGGTAGGAATAGCAGGATAGTCAGAACTACAGAGACCAGCACAGATGCAAGTGCCATAGGCTGCTGATATTTCTTTGTAACTACCAAAGCAACTGCTGGATGCAAGCACAAAACCACTTCTCCCAAAACGCAAGCCTTATTGCAACTTTATTTTGCCCTCCAAGCAAGATCCTCTGAGCGGCAGAGAACGACTAGGTTAGGAGGCTCAGGGTTAATCCTGCAGGCTCCCGACAAAGCAATATCATAAAGTAAAAAATTAAGAAGCCTGAGGGATGCAAGGAGGAAATTCAAGATAGCAGCAAAGGGCTAAGGAGTTGTCCCTGGCTTTCCTGCAAAGGCAAATCTATTTAAGTTTAGCATAAGCTTATATTGTGTTACAAAGCCTGTCTTGTTTTTGAGTCTCAAAAGGGAATCTTTCTGCTCTGAAGAAGCACAGGATTCACAAGCTTGTGGAAGTTTGCAATCTATTTAAAGGCTTTGTTCTGAAGAGGAAAACAACTTTGTCTTTTCAGACTGTGCAAAGACTTTGGATTTCTTTCCCTGAGAGGAACAAGCACTTTGTTCTACTTTGAGGGGGAGGAAGTGCCTTGGGAAGGTGGACAAAACTGCGACATGACGCTGGAACTCTAGCTTGCATTCAACATCTGGAGATAGAGATCAGAGGCTTGGCAGGTATTGCGTCTGCTACACCACTTTACTTATTTAGTATACCCAGTATTTAAGTGGATCCTTAGAAGATATTTAGGCATTTGAGTCTCATGGTTTTCAATGAGATTTCTGGCTCCTGAATACACTGAAGTGTCTGGACTTCAATCCACAATGCTTACTGATGTGATCAGTGCTGAGGGAGGCTTCCAGAGTGTCTCTGCCGCACATCCACCCAAGGACCTGTTTTACAACATGAATGAAACCCCTAAAGAGATTTACCCTTCTTAAGGATATGATGACAAATTCATTTACCTCAGGCCTTAAAGGCAGTCAGCATGTGGCACTGCCCAGTTAGAAGGCAACACATCTGACTTCCAATCCTGCACCTTAATCATACGACCACCACCACGATTTTACTGTTCTATAAAATGTCAGAGTAATTAATCCCATTGAAAATCCACTAGCAAATCCTTCCACTCTATACTATCAAACCTAAAACGTGTGTGCAATTTGTTCTGTTACTCTACCACTACTCTAGCAATAATAGGTAACAACCCAAAACCAAAAAGACAAACGCCAGCCCTGAGGCCAATATGCAAGGAAAGGCAAAAAAAAGAGAATGGAAAAAAAAAAAGACAACATGCAAACAAGCAGAAACATACAGCAACAGCCACATGCTCCCAAATGAGTTTGGAGCCTCAAATGTCCCTTTCAACTTTTCCCACAGCTGGCTGCTCCCATCCTGATGGTCTCCTTTTAAATTAATTCTAGCAGGCTATTAGAGGCTCTTGCACAGAGAATATTGTAAAAGTCTAAAGTAGTTTATTTCTATTTTGTTTTGGGGCTTTTTATTTTTAACTCTTTTATCTCCTAATTCCAAATTCCTGAATTTGTAACTACTTGGAAGATTAAAGTGTTTATAATTGGACTATATAACACAGAGACCAGAAAATAAAATTGTGTTAACTCCATGATCCAGTCAAACCAACGCCCTTAAGTTCTGCCATTTCCTGTAGAGCAGTTATGATGCTCTTCAATCATCGAGAACTCAGAAAACTAAAATAATCAGGACCTAGAATTAATACTAAAAGAGTCCAAAACTAACTTTATGCACAGTATAAAGTTAGTATATCGGCCCTGTATTTGCTGTATGTATGTGCACTTGTTACCTTCCTTGTACTTGCAACACTAAGTTGCAGCCGTAGGAGTCCAAATGGCAGGGGGTGTTTGCTCCCTCAGAACCAATCCACAGAGTGCTCTCTTTTCCACTTCTTCCAGGAAAACCAAAGTCAGACCACCTTACATCCTACAGCAACAAAAAGGTTATTTATCTAAGCTGTTGAACTGATTCACATCCTATCCTTAGTTCTGAGAGTCTCCTGTATTCTTCCACTGCTCAGTCACTCTTTATCCACTGCAGCTGTTTTTCCTTGGTTGGGTTCTGGAGTATGCATAGTAGGTTCCCCTTCCTCCAAAATTCTCATCCTCGCTTTTCATATCACTCAAGTTACTCCTTTGGTCTACAGAGGGACTGCCCAAATTCTCATGGCCACATAGGGCTTCTTTTCCTTTCCAAACACTCTTTTTTATCTTTCTCCACTCTTAACCATCCACCCAAGCTCAGAATTGCTTTTAGAAAAATTCTTATATATAGCATTTAAAAAGAGAATGAAAGGAAAGAAGGAAAGAAAAATCCCTATTCCATTTTCAAACAATTGATAATGCATGTGGAATTTTTGCTCTCTCTTTGCTCCTATCTCAGCTTTCTCCACATAGTCTGGGAACACAGACTTTACCCCATCTGTGACCCAGTGTTATGCTGAGATTTTGAAGTTTCTTATTATTTAATGGACACATTTGCAACTGCAAAGGCAGTGAACTTAAAACAACTTGATGACAGAGTAAGAAAGAGCAGAACAGGTGTGCATGTATTATGAACACAGTCCTGGATCTTCCTGGTCCATTGATCCTCCCACAAGCAATCCCTTGGGGATGGCAGTTGCAAAAAGGCACAGTGAGGTATTTTTCAGACAGTCTGAGGGTTTTGCAGAATGGTTCTGTATAGCTTGGATAAAGCTTTCCCATGTATCTACAGCTCACCCTGCCACCTGCAAGGCCTGATCGTTTGTTTATTGGAAAGCACTTGAGGAATACTGGCCAGAGATACTGGTGCCTTTTGGCTGGAGCCCCAGACTGAGCCTTAGGAAACAGAGATTAAATTTCTGGCTTCCTGATGGTCTTGGGCAAATTGCTTCATCTCTGAGTTTTATTTTTTCCATCTTGAAAAGGAAGATAATGGTATTTGTTCCATTTCAGTAAAGCACTTTGGGGTCATTCACATCCCCGAACTTTAGGAACCTAATTTAAGCTTGGCTCCTGCTCTAGTCAAAGCACTCTCAATCATGCCTTGGAAAAGCCTCTCTCCTTCTGCTGTCTATAAAGAGAAAATAGGAGTCTAGGAGTCCTAATTTAAGTATGTAAGCTTGCTGCTTGAAGACAGGTGGATGACTATCCTTTTCTAAGATCTATGGATGAGGAAAACTACAGCTAGACATTATAAGGATGACTTCACCATGACTCTGTGTCAGGAAACCCTCAATGAGTGATAGCCTTCCCAAAAATTAGGTGTTGCTAAAGATTCTGAATTTCAGAGTTATTGATTTTAAAGATATCATTTGAAAAAAACGCAGAAGTGTAATATAAACATTTGTCAAAGACAGCAAAAGATCAAAAAGAAAAAGCTGCTTCTATAATTTCAGCAGGCATAAAATTTGAAATTCAATACAACTATTTCAGTGAAAAAGTTAAGCATAACACCATTTTTACACTTTAATCTCACACCTAAATAGTTTTTATATTTTGTTACAATTTAAGTGAAAAGAAAGCACATATAATCAATATTAGACTTAAAAGAACTTTTTGAAAACGCTGCTGCTGTAGTAAATAGTTGAAGCGATTATGGGTAAAATAGTTTTTAACCAATGAACTGAAAAGGAACTGGTAGTATTACTGAAATCTTGTCACACTAGGTTCCTTTTCTACAATAAAAAGCCATAGTAAGAAGAAATGCACTAAAAGGTGTTCCAACCATAACAGATGGCACATTACTTGTGATATATATTTATTTCATTTGCTGCTTATAATGAAGTTAATCTGTACCCGTATGTCACTTTAAAAGGTCTCATTTCTATTTAAACTTCATGCATGTATCTTGGTCCTGATTTATATCTCAAATTCTGTAATGAAATATCAACTGAACAAAAAATGTAAGATGCTAGATATTGCTCATAGATTAGAATAATGGAATCATTACCTTAGCCCACACAACTGTAAATGATAAACAGTGCAATCTAAATTTCAAACAACTTCTAAATGGCCCTATTAATCACTATAAATAACAGTGCAGTTGGCCTTCTTTTCCCCTTCAAATAACCTTACGTAAATCTAAATAAAATCTAGAAAGAAAAGAAAGGGGTTATCATCAAATTCACACAAGAATGGAGGAGAATTTCTACAAAGAACTCTTTTGGCTGGTATAAATTGTGTAGCCCTGTTTCAAAAGCCATATGAGTCTGGAATTGATGGATGCATTTCCCTCCCATGCCTGTGAAAATGGCAGATGCCACACACCATATTTGCTTGCATAGCACCACAATTTTTTTCCTTCCCAGGTTCTGCTTTTCAAAAAATCCATGGCATAACCATTACATGTGTCTGTTCTAAAACTGCAGTACAATCTGTTGCATGTTAGGTCAGGTGATCAGGTTGTGGCATGACACCTGCACAGAAATGCAACTCCTGAAGCCTCAACTTTGCTCTTAAATGGGGGCAAGGGAAAAAAGGAGGTAGGAGAATGGTTGTTTCCTACAAAAAGTGTGTTTTTATTGACCGAAGGAAGCAGCAGGCTATTCAGGTCTTCTGAGCTGCTACTGGCTTGTGCCAGAAGACACATGGAAATGCTGTCTGTGGAGGGAGAAAAATAGAATACCAAGACAGGACCACAGATAAAGAAAGTTATGCAAAGATCTGCGGAAGCCTGAAACATCCCTGGAGCTCCCAACATTGTTCAAACAACACAAACCAGCCCAAGGTTATGTGATCCTTGTTATGTTTCAGTGTGCTCAGGAAGGGAAGGGCGAAAAAGAACGGTAAGATGAGCTCTGTGTCCAATCCTTACCTTCCAACCCACAGAACAACAGGAAAGTCTGAAAAGTCTGAAAGTCTGAAAAAAGACTGATCACTGAAAACCACCAATTTTATTGGCACAAAAGAATAAAATACATACAAGAAGCATGGGAAATGCTTTCTGAGGAAATAATTAATTTGAAGGGGCTTATCAGTTCATGCTCGTTGTCATCCCAGTCATACGGTGCTTTTGCAGGGAATTATGATTCCATTTTCACCTTTCAAAGTATAGAAATGAATAAGGCTTTACATATTGTTTCTTTATATCTTTTGAAGAAGTACACCTTTTGTATAGCTATCCTTAATTTTGCCCTCTTAAAATTTGCAAGGAGAAATAGCAGGAATGTAGATGAAGCAAGACATTGAAATAGGAGATAGGCACAGATAAAATAAAAGGAAATACCTTGGGTAGTTGTCCTACTATGTGTGGTAATTACCATAAATTACGTACTTCCATGGGCAGGTTACTTCCTGTATTTTACTGCCTCCACAGAAGCTCTCCTCCTCACAAACAGTTAATCTAATTACATTAAGGGAAGGAGATGTGCTACTTAAGAAAATGACCCACAAGGCAAAAACATGGAGCACAGCCATGTTACAGCCTTGTTACTACAAGGGAATACACACCATCAATCCTCCCTCCTGAGTGGAGCTGTTAATTTGGGCACCATTTGGGTGCAAGGTGGATCTGGCCTAAACGGGAAGGAGAGTGCTGCCAACCTGGTAGTTCTTTATGTCACTTGGGGTGCTGTTTCTAAATTTATAAGGAAGCCCAGAATTTTAGATGGCTGCCACTTGGCAGATTTCAGTTAGCCTGAGAGCCAATAGCTTTTATTTCTAAATTTTAAAGTAAGTGGCCAAAGGAGCAGAGAGGGATAGCAGTTTTCAGATTGAGATTTCAGGCGCTACATGAGATAATTTGCAATGGTTCAAATAGGAAGAAATAATATTAATGTTTTACCTGGAAAATTTCTGGTTTGTCTTCAAATATTCTGGCAATGTATTTGTAGTCAGCATAAGCCCAGTATTTGGAGTGATCATAACAACTGAATGGTCCAGAGAGACAAGAAGGCTGCCCACAACTCCAAGCTAAAAACTCCTCAAGTGTAGCTTCCACATAGCTACAACTGGTTTCAAACTGGGGAACTAGAACAACAAAAGAAAAATCAAATATTACATGAGCATTGAGCATAGAACCAGTAAAAATGTTAATACACAGTTTCTCTCTCAGCTCTGGTTAAATGCAACATGAGATATGAAGTCAGACTAGGTAGCTTGACTCTGGTCAATAAATGGTTTTCATGACCTAACTCATAAGTAAAGTCTGAGACTATTGCTTTTTCATTAGGGTTTAATTGAATGGCTGTTACCTTGAACTTGCTGTGAGACAAAAGCAGACCAATACTTAGTGTTGTTCTTCAGCACAGTAACTCAATAACACACCCAAGTTCGCCAAAAACTTTGCTTCATCTCCCTTCCGAAGTGTGAGTTGCAAATGTGCATGTCAAGTATTTATGTATCCTCTGTCTCCATAGATTTATGCAGATGGACATGTTCATCTTACCCTTTCCCTAAAGCAATAACCAAACCAGTGTGGTCATGCATAGAAAGCGAGTTATGTAACCACACACATGCTGCCAATGAACCATCTAAAATGCTGTGTGCCCTTATTTTTCATTTGGGACTGACAAAAGCATATTGCACTGTTCCTTGGCACACACAGAAAGTGTTTACCAGCAGGGTTTTGGTCCCAGCATGCTTTGGTCAGGCTGACTGAAGCAGCCTTTCAGCTCAAGGTCAGGTCCCGTCACTTGGAAGGTCTGCAAGATAACCTACATCAGAGTATACTTTAATTGCAGTTAATCAGATATCTTCATTTCCTGCTGCCACTAATCATGCCATCTTCAAAAAGACTTATCCAGTGTTTAAAAAAATATTACTTTACTATAACTACTACTGGGAAAAATTACTGCAGCCTGCATGAATGACAATGACAGAGCTGCATTTTAACCTTGTGTAACTTGCACAGAGCTGCACAGAAATGGGATCCTTTCACTGTAGCACAGCAGCAGCTCTCCGTTCTTTACCATTTTCATTTTGTTACTGCAGCAATTCTCACGGAGTCTCATACAGCTTTTACAAACCTTTATCACTATTATTTTGCTATTTTCCATTATAGTAGCATAGGTAGTGGTTTCCTTCCCACAACTATCAAATCATTAACTAAAAATGTCAGATAAGCGCCATTATCTAGCAGCCTGTAACCTGGGTCTGTGCACTGGAAGGGCTCTCTACCTAAGGACTACCTAAGGACTGCACACAAGACATATAAATCACTTGCAATTCACAAAATCACAACCAAAACCCTCTGTATTGGATCCCATATCTGTGTTGCAGTCCCTCTCCTGATGCCTAGTTATTAATGCAATGTATATCATTTTACTAAAAGGTGGTCTGACAGAAAAATTAAACAAAAGATACAAGCACTACTAAGGGTGCCTCAATATCTGTGTTACTTTCATGAGAACAAAAGAGTGCTTAGGACACAGCCTATTTTCCAAAACAACTCAGAAGCAAATGTTTTTAAGGTAAGAAATATGCTCTTTCTACATCACAGCATATTTCACTCTGAGTTTCATTTAAAAAAATCCAACTATGAAAGGCAAGCCTACCTTGTAAGAACGCAGTCTCCTCAGGGCAGGGTTCTTGGTTTGATTTATACTTTGTTCAGTACCAAGGTGTGGGTGCTTATGGAAAAATAAATAGTAATAAAAAACATATTTGGGCAATCTAGACAGTTTGCTTAGATGAATTTGTAGGCTGTAACAAGGGTGAAAATGTTAGCAATGAGCAACTGAAAGCAAGAACATTATTAACCAGTTTGCTAATACTTAATGACTAAAAGCTGAGGGTGTTTTGTAATTGACAAATTGCAGATGAAGCCATGCAAGTCTAAAGTAGGCTGCCCGTTCTTTCTGATGACATGGTACTTGAAGGCATAACAGTCCTCCTCTCTCCCCTAACACCACAGACTGAAACTGGAGGGAAGGAGAGAGGCGAAAAAGTGGGCTTTAGAGAAACAACTCTCCTCCTTAGTTAAGTTTTGACAGTTGCCAAAATCTGTTCTTCTCAGAGTATTTGCAATGTGTACTAAGGAAAACGTAGGAAAAGAAGGTGTAATAGCCTTAGAAAACACCTAAAGCTCCATTAGGAATGCAAGTGAAATGTCTCCTCCGTTTCTTCAAAGTAAACCAAACCCGTATGCACAACTGCTGGGGAATTAAACAAATAATCCAAGCAAGGAATAGCCATTTCATACTATAACAAAGCACAGGCATACTCACAAATAAAATAACTGGCCATGCACATCCAACTCCAATAACCACTTTAGAGTTCAGCTTTATGCAACATTTAATCAGTGTACAGTATTTGTACTGTATTTTCAGCCTCCTATTCAGCTACTGATTCCATACATACGTACGTACATATATACTATATCAAACCTCAAAGACCTGAATTCTTTTGCCATCCTTAGTGGTAAAACCTCTTGGCAAGATGGTCAAGTTGTGGCCCTTTCCTATCCAAATGCATATCTGGCAGCATCAGCTCTATCCAGCACTAGTAAGAGAAACATCCTCCAGAGATCTTGTGACTCAGAAACTGAGCAGCATGACAACTTCTTGTTCTCTCCAGCTCCTTCATAGTAAACTCATTGTTGATTCATTTTACTATGCAGCCACTGAAAATGGTCAAAACAAGAAATGGCTGCATACAGAAGTCAGCTTTGTGTAAGTTTTCTTCTTTGTGCTGGTGTGCTCCAGGTAGCCATCAGATAGAAGGGCTATAATGCTGCATTTTCTCTGTCAGAAACAAGACTTCTGTAGCTTTGGCCTATCCTTTATCCCACATCAGAAAAATAAATCTTTTAGTGTGGCTGGAACCAGATGGGTAGGGATTTCCTGTTTAATAGCTCCTTCATTGTTCTTGTAATGAACTCCCGTACTCTCTTTGAAGGTATCTTTGTCAATGCTTAGTCCTCTGACTGTATTTTTTCCCCTTCTTATGGACACAAACTGTTTAACTTGTGTAATCAGACAGAATACTATCAAACAGCCATTTTGGTACAAATAATATACACAAATAATACTGCTAGCTCTCACATTTTTCCATGTTTCAAATGCGCCATCCACATCCGTATGCCTCCGGAAGTTACAAACTAGTAAGAAAAGCAAATACAAAATCCATGCAACTCGCACCAAATTGCCCCATTTTCAATTCTCACTTTTGTACATTAAGGAATTTTCAGCTTGGGAAACCCAACCAGGCTGCATATGCGGCACTAGAGAAAGATGAGGAGTTGCTGTAGTAAGAGGTCTCAATTAATTCTGAGTCTTCCAGATGAACCTCACAGCTCAAATAACCTCAGAAACTCTGAAGCTGCCATTTCAGAGTGTCACCAAAATGTGCCTTTAAGCAGGAGAGTGGATTTTTTTCTTCTACATTTCCAACTCTGTAGCAGGAGTAGTCCCACCTAGTCTTAAGGCAATAAACCTATTGTGGACATGGAAGGAATATTCAGAGAGAGATCAGTGCAATTTTAGTTGTATTCTAAAATACAGATTCTGTTCTCTCTCTAATCATGACTGGCTCTGTTTCACCTAGGGAAGTTAGCCGGAACAATAAGAAAGAGAGGCCCTCATTAACAGCAGTTTTAAGCATGCAAGAGTGAGATCAACCACCGGAAGGTGGCACATGGAATGTATTACATTATTTCAGACTCTGAGATGGCTTGGATAATGGCTTCTCTAATATACTCTTACATTGCAGATTTTTTATAGCATCACAGGTCTCATTCAGTTACAATATAACCCCTGAAGGCTGTACCCATCTCCTTGAAGACAATTCTAGCCCACATTACATATAATGGAGATTCCCGGAGACAAACTGATTGCTGCATAGGGATAAATGCCTTTAGGAAAAAGCAAAATGCAGATAGATGCTTCAAGATATAAATTCCAATTTAAACCCACTCTGTATCTCTAGTGACTGCAAGTTATTGTTAAGTGATGACTCGTATCTACTTAGTTGGTAGCATCAATCTGTGACTCAGCTACATAACACTCCATCAGTCCCATCAGAAACTCTGCCAGTTGTCACATCCATCTGGCTCTCAGAAAGTGCCTACTAATTAATGGAGAGCAGGACCAAAACTACTCTTTTACCTGGTAGCCTTGCATGTTACAACTGAGACGTATTACCAAGGTATCAAGGAAAGTGCCATTCATATATATATATATACACATACATACGTACGTACATATATACATACACATATACATATATATATATATACTACACCTTCTCTATTAGCAGTGGGATGTATTTCACACATAGTCCAAGAACTGGGTGGTACCTCACTGAAGTACAGAGATATCTGCATGAAGATGTACACCAAGGTTTTAATTCTACACCTCAGTTTTCCCATCTGTAGAAAGTGAGTAAATAACATCTGTTTTCCCCAGGAATGGCACAGAAATCATTAATCCATGCTGGTAAAATGCTTTGAAATCATAACATGTCAAGCATTTTCCCTCTAACACTTCTGTTTCATCACTTCTCTTGCAAAAATTGAACATGAAATAACATGGTCGTGATGCTGTGAAGAAAGCAAATTTCACAGTGTTAAGTAAGATAGTATGATGTAATCCTACCACTTTCACTGGAACTGAAAGAATCTCATCTGGAGTCCTTATGCAGACTCTACATTCCAAGAAAGAGGAAGTCCAACTGAAAAAGGTTAGAAGACTACAGAAAGAATACCTGGGTGGGGTCCAAAAGACCATGATATATTAAATATTTTTAAAGTGGATTTTTCTGGCCTAAGGGTTAAAAAAAAATCCTAAAAGTAGTCAAGATACTTTATAGGCAAAAGGGAGAAAGTGCATGGCAAAATGTATTTTGGTATGTCTTACGGACAGCAAAGGATGTAAAGGGCAGGAATAAAGCAGTGCATAACCTTTCAAATGGATAGCAGATTGTCACCTTGGAACATGTTTCTTGTATCTTCTCTTCATGGTAGGAAACTCTGCCCATGGACACACTATTGTGTGGCTACAGACAGAGATGAAGTTGTAGTATTTAAAATCAAGTTGGAAAATTGTCTTTCTCCCATAGCATATGAGGGTTAGAAGTGAAATTATTGCACTGGTGTCAAATTATTTTCTTCATGCTTTATACTTCTATCATGTCTTTCATCACAAGACCTTAAAGTACTGAAAACCACCTAAGTCTTAAAAACTTCTGGAGGAAGGTGAGAATTACCACCATTACAGATAAAAACCCCAGATCAGGCTAATTATTTAGCTCATTCCTTAACACAGTCAGGCTTATGGATATGGAAGCTCAACTCATGTGAACAATGTAGTCATGTGCAAGACCAGGACCAAACACACACACTACAAAGCAAAGAAGGAAAATCGAGAGGATTGATTCTTAAATGCTGGTGTTACCCACCAGACTTCCTACTAAGAAAAAACACGTGAGAAAGAGAAGGGAGAGTTCTACTGCTGGCCAAATCCCATGTCCTAAAAACAAAGCCTGCAATGAAAAGCAATACATTAGAGAACAAACTGTTATAATGAAAAGGCAGATAACTGCAGGACCTGAAGAAGATATTAATGCCCGTCCTCCTCATTCTCACCTAAATCCACCGTCTTCAGGCCCAGCCTAAACTGGATTGTCCTTCCCTCCAATACAGCAGAAAGGTATTTCACATTCCAGTGCAGGGCTGGCCAGTCACCAACCATGTTACAGAAGACTGCAGGTTGCTGTAGAGACATCACAATTTCCTTGGTTTTCTCAGGAGTAAATGGTTTGACATCTTCACCTATGTAAAGAAAAAAAAACAGATGGAGAGAGATGATTTATCATACATGAAGTGTTACCTACCATCTTCCATGGCACACAAAACATTAAGAACTAAGACCTCCTTTGTTTATGACTGATCGTTTTATTACATTTGTAGATTTTTTTAAAATCAAAGTTGTTCTGCAAGCACTGGAAGAACTAAATTAAAGATTAAAATGGTGTATTAGCACATAAAATGTAAAGCAAAACATAAAAATAGGCACATGCTTAGAATATTCACTAGTATCTTAGGCAATAAAGCACTGTAGCCAACTGCTTAGAAATAGGCTAGCAATAAAATAAACTTGCAAATAATGTCCAGAGTTTAGAGAACATAAATTTCATGAGTAACAGTCTTTTCTGCATGGGATTCTTTCCAAAATTGCAGTGCATTGTCACAGATAACAAACCAGCTCCCCATGCATTTGCTTTAAACCAAGAAACAATAGCACAACCAACCAGCAGGTATTTTTGAAGTGTTTTAAAGTTTCATCAACAGAATTTTAGAAAAAGGAAATTGTACCAATCCAAGAACCAAACTAACCCAAGATTTCCATTTATTCCTTTGCTGTTTAGAGATTCATATGCCCCACTGAAACCGTCAAGCTGAAATGTTGGCAATCTTGAATTAACTCAGGACTTTCAGAACAACTTTTCTTTAGGGACATATTCAGAAAGAAAATTTGGGTTTTTTAAAAAGGAATAACATCTCCATAGAGCTGAAGAGGTGGACTTCAGCTTCAGATCATAAAAAAATCCATTCATTTTAACCCGTATTGAGAAGTTAACTCATCCAGAATTTGTATCTGTATAATAGCTAAGATTTAACATACTGAATTGGTACACATGGCTCCTCGTGACTTCCAGCAGTTTATTTAAAACAAACAAACCAATTCAGTCACTGTATTTAGGGATCAAATTATGGTCTGGCATGCACAATGAGTTAATTAAATACAGACCAAGAAAATTTCCTTCATTGCTGGGTACTATTTCTGCCTGTTGCTCCTCCCCATGTGTGGGAGATAGCAGAGAACCAGCCAGTTGCACATGGGGCAACCCTTTGGTGCCAGCTGGGAGAAACACAGAAGATGACCCACTGGGAACAATGTCACTGAGAAAAGTTCTTCAGGATTAATTAAAATGCAACAAAAATGCTAAATAAATCTATGAATCTGGAGTGGGAATGGCAGGAGTAAGAGGAGTCCTGTGCATGCTGTGTGCTGTATCTCTGGTAACTTTTTTGAGTCCCCCTTCTATCAACAGGGTTTATACTCCCACATAGCTGTGCTTTTTAGTTTTCTAAATTAAGGTGCTATCCTCACACAAACTCAGTGGGAGGTATTGGGGCTGGGGTTTCCTAGAGTCAATGGGTCCCTTCTTCCACAGACTTCCAGGGAAACCGAATGCCTCACTTTTCACTCATGAAAACTCCATTGTTAAGCTTTAAAACTGAAGACCTCTGGTATTTTATCTTCATGGAACATAAAAATTTTAAACGTCTTCTCTTTCTGAAGGCAAATGACAGGAGGGAGCTTGGATTTTGGTTTGTTTTCCACATTTCCTCTCATATGCAGAGCAACACTTGACAGGATGGTGTTGCTGTGACACAGAGATGTCTCTGACACTTGGCCTTCAGTCTCACACTCCAGCAACTTACACAACCAGGACATAAGGAGGCCTCACGGGGACCGTATGCCTTACCATATGGGCTTCCCTAGCCCCGGGAGGAGGCTCTGGGGCTTTCCAAGGAATAGGTTAGCATACCTAGAGGGAGCGAGTCCAGAGAAGGCTGGAAGACCATCTGCAGACACAAGGGCACGTGCTGGTGCAGCTACCAGGAGCTGGCTGGAGGCATGGTAAGAGGTTAAAGCTCAGCATGTTTTTTCACAGAGATTCTGTTCACGAGCTAATGCAAGACTTAGTCCAGATCTGGACACTCCTGAGGGTTTATAGAACTTCAGTCTTTCACCAGTGCAATTATACTGCCATACAGAGGTGGCTTTCACCATGTGGGAGCTGGCAGGCCTTACCTACCTTTCTGATTTTCCAGCTCATAAAAATGAAATTACTTCTGCTTAGGCCATGTTTATCACTGCATGGCTGTCTTTTCGACTACTCAGGGTTTTTTTGCTTTAAGGGCAGTACATTTAAGTATTTTACATAATGTAAACCCAAATAAATGCAAGAAACTGGTGACACTTTTTTTGGAGGATTTTGTAAAGATGACTTTTATTGCAAAAGCTTCAGGTTTATCCTGTAACTTCAGTCAACAGTTGGGATGTGCTATAAAAGCAGAAATTTTACTGGATGAGACAGGAAGGCTCTTTGAAGCCAACTGTTGATTCTGTGTGGCTTTCTAATGTGATTTCCACATGCACATCATGCTTTTGCAAGGTGTGGTTTTAACCACAGTGCATACACACACAGTGGGAAGCTCAGAGCTCAGGCTACTGCGAGAGTATGCCAGTGCCAAACAAAAAACCACAATTAGGCTAAATAGCCTCTCCTCTACTGAGTGACTGTCACGTCACCATGTTCAGTTGTAAACATATTTCCCTATAAGATTAAGAAACAATGGAAGAGGACAATCTATCTCACTAAGATGCTAGTAATTCCCATCTTCAAACAGAATTAAAATCATTGTTAAATATGTATCTTTTATGAAACAGATAATCACATAAAATACATATGATATAATGCACAGTGATGTTTGAAATGTTTAGAAAATTTAAAGACTTAAATAAATATACATTAGGGGGTTTTGCAAGGACAAATGGAGATTCTTGCTAGATCTGTGTGAAGAATCTGTGTCTTGATTCACCATTATGTATTCCTTGGTGAGAAGAGAGTCAGCTAAACATAATTCTTTCCCTATAACACTTGTCAAGCATATCTAAGTCCCTGCTAGAAAAAAGACACATGATAGAAGGTAAGTATCATATACTACAGCAAATAGATGTTATGGTAATTTGGAGAACTCTGCTCAAGACCAACAGATATTTCTGATGAAACTATATGCTGTAGGAGTGGGAAAAACTAATTAAAAGACATATCGGACGACAGAAGACCTGAAGAGAGATTAGCAGGATTATAATTTAAAATAATCTTTTCCTCACTTATTGTTATCATAGCTTCACAAAGATTTTATAAGCTGGGCTCTTGCTTCTTGGTATTTTATAGCCTGAGATTGATGGTAATTGATTTGGAGGCAAAACCTGAGGTTGTGTAGCATATATAAAGCACATACAGTTTGGATACAGATGTGCACAAGTAAAAGGTGAATAAATAAAATGGGTAGCAAAGAAGTAAAATATCTATTGCACATCTTAGGCATTAACTATCAAATTCCTAGGGGAGACTGGGTAGCAGGAAAGAATAGAAATGCATATTCCCTTTGAAAAGAAAAGCTCTGTGGGAGTCTTCATTTTCTCAGTTGTACTCTGATCCACAAGAGAAAAGGAATACTTTAGCTTAGTTCTTTCTGTCAGGCTCAACAAATGGTGTGACTTCACTGTACAAAAGGAAGCAGGAATAATTTGTCTCATGTTTTGACTTTACCCAAGGCATGTACAGAATCCAACCAAGAACTGAAAAAACCAACTTTCAGCTCAAGTTTTGTAACTGTGGCAGATTATATAATTGGCAAAAAAATAGATGTTCTTTAGAAAGGCAACACCTTGCAAAACAGAGATTTCCCAATTAAAAAAAGAGAAAGCTCTCAGGTTGTCTTTACACAAAGTACTGTCAAACATGAAGACTCATCCAGACTTAGCA
The DNA here is from genome assembly GCA_013397175.1 of Platysteira castanea. Classification (NCBI taxonomy): domain Eukaryota; kingdom Metazoa; phylum Chordata; class Aves; order Passeriformes; genus Platysteira; species Platysteira castanea. Next base: position 1,758,501 of record VYXC01003415.1, read on the forward strand.
CTGAGGGCAGGTAAAAGAAAAGTGAATTGGCCAAGTATTCTCCAGCAGACTTTGTGCTTCTGAAAGAGAAAATAATTTAATGATTCTGATTATCAGTTTTTCTGAATAACTCAGTGGAGTTTGGGAATTAAGAGTTTAGCACAGCAGGCAGTCTAACGAAAAGTGGACTCGATCGAAGTTGTTCAGAAGTTAAATGTACTGTCATTAAAAAGCTCAATGTACTGTCACTCATTTAAAATAATTTAGCAAATTATAAGAGTTCATTAGTGCATGGCAGTTGGCTTCTGCCAAAACACCCTGCTGCTTAAATATGAGATTTAATTGAGAGGTATTAAAATTATTTTCTAAAAGAGGGAGTACAAGGAAATCCTAGTAATGTATTTGGTACATGCATCATCAAACTGTTTTTCTTGCAAATCTGCAATGTTCATTTTTTCTTACTTCTTTTATTTTAAAAAATATAAAAAATTAAAAGAAAAAAATACACTTTGAATACATAAATACAGAGCAGCCAGGTGAGTAAAAAAAGTCACCTAACCTCCAGAATCCTAACTATCCAACAACCAGGAGTGGGAAAAGAGAAGGTATGGGGGAGGATGGGCAAACTCCCCAAACTAAATATAAGTGACTTAGTTTGGAGGTCAGACTTAATGGTTTCACAGTACATTAACTCTGTAAATTAAAAAACAACTTTAAATAATCCGCATGTGATTGCAACGCTATGCACTATAATCAGCCCACTCTGGGCAAACAGAATGCCTCTAAATACACACGTGTAGTTTTCAGGATAGGCTGCATCAACATCTAGGTATTACTTCCTAGCCAGCTATTGCTGTTGCTATCAGTTTTGACTCTGGGAATGTTAATACTGTAAATGAACATAGCCAGCAGGCAGCTACCCTAGATTTGCAGATGTTTTGGTTACTGAAGGCAAGGTCGTAGTTGCATGGAGACTCTCAGGACAGACCAGTCTGTGCTGGTAAGACTGGCACCTGAAGCTCACTCTGGTGGCTTGCCGCCAACACACCCTTCCTTTGTCTCTGCATCTGCTATCATGGAAGGAGAGCACCCAAAGAAAGAAAAGAAAGAGGCCAAAAGAGGAATTTGGATTCACTTTCCAGGGTTCCTGTGGCAGAGCTGAGCATCTTACAGTTTTTCTTACAGGAAGTCAAAGTGACTTCAGACATGAAGTAAGAGAGGAGTGTGGGCCATGCCCAAACCTCATCTTGTCCTTCTGATAAAGCAAAGGGAATTGCTGCCAGACTCCTCTGGGGGGAGTAAGGACTGAGCCCAGAACACAGCACTGGAGAGGACTTCCCAGCCCTGCTTCAAATGACAGCATATCATCTCAAGCATACGTTTAGGAAATTCTTCCCCTAAATCCCCTAAGGCTCTTCCTCAAAAGCTCTTCCTGAACCCCTGGCCAGTTTCTGCCTGATGTCTCTCCTCTATCCTGCACTGCAGGTTTTGAATGCAGTTGTGCCAGTTTTAAGCTAATGAACTGAATGTTGAATGACCTCAGTTCCTCTGGTTTCCTCCAGCAGAAGAAATGCCTGAAGGAAAAGACTATGGTCTTTCACCAAAACCTTCCACCAGGGTATAAAAAGATAAGATGATTCTTCCTTAAGTTAAAATTGCCAAAATTCCACCACTCTGTCAGTCTTTGGAATGTAAATTACACACACCTGCTACTGAGGAAATTCAGTAGCCAAACCATGTCTTCCCAGTACCCCGCCGGCACTGATACACATTTCTGACCTTTCCTAATAAACAAAAAATTTAACACAAAACTTAATACTAATATAACACTATAACTGAAGGTAAGGGAACTGGCATGTCAGGGAGTTAATGTGTGTATTTCTAAGAAAAAAAAAGAGTTTGTTCATATTATAAGTTTATTTGCATTTCTTTTTCTATTTCTTGTCGGTAGTAAGTATGAAAGCACTACTGTTAAATAGATGAATACACTGTATGAAATTCATTGTCAGAAACTGTAACCAATTGTGACTTTATTATTGTTCAGTCCTGAAAAGGTGACTGACAAGAACTTCAAAATGGCAACAACAAAAGGATCTAAATCTTCTAAGTTGCACTGTTTGCCCATAAGCTATTGTAAATAGTCAATAGTGTTCTCCAAATACATGTTTTTATTCCTAAAAACCATTGTAATAAATAGTACTTAATACAATGGAGCCTTTTGAATTTGATCCACAAAGGGGTTATGATGGTAGTATACATTACTTTGCTCACGATTATACTGCACAGGACACAAATTATGATTAATGACTGAGTCGATTAGAGGTATAATTAATTGTAAGAATGAAATTATACTTTAAAAGACTAAAAGAAGTTTTTCAATTACATAAATTATCAAATTGAAAGAGACCCACCATGTGAACCTCAAGAACGTTTTCTGAAATGCACAGTAAGGGTATTAGATTCAGGGATTCATTATTATAGGGATACTAAAGTTAAAGCATGGCTATTATTCCATTGTTTACATCATTCAATTTCTTTCAGCATGGGTAAAACAAGCAGAAATGCATTTAATCTTTGCTTCAGATTGCTATTTCTGTTTATAAAGGTTCTCATGCTGCAATGCGAATTTTGTCTGTTAACAGCATATGTTTTGAATCCTGGAGTTCATATAAAGACTGTAAAAATATTCCTTTGACATAATGTCAACGATACACTTGACCAAAACAGCTCACAAAAATGTGAACTACCAAGGTTTTCTAATTTAATTTTCAACCTTAACATTTTGTTCATATTAGTTCTGTTTTTAAATATAACTATTAAACATAAAAGAACTCTTCCTCTTTAGCTGAAAAAGCTCAGCCTTTTTACATAGAAGCTCATATTTCAAAACTTTGTAATACAACAGACTGCTGCTAGTGGTATCAACATATCTTCACCATTTTCCCTCCAGAGATTTCCTTTCTCTTTTCTTTTACAAATAACAACCTGCGAAGTTTCTTTATCTGTAAACACCAAGACTAAATACCAGAAAAGATCAAGGACTGCAGGCCCAAGTCTCTACTCAGATCTCCATGAACTCCTGTTCTAATCAGCTGCACCTGCATTTCTGGAGACTGAAGGTGACCTTTACAACAAACCTATACAACAAACTATGACAGTGCTGCTGCTTTGAATTTTGGAAGTTTCTTGCAATGTGCAAAACCTACCAAAACTCAGTATTTTTCAGCCTACCAGTATATATGGAAAACTTCTTTCAATAGAGGAGTTTCAATATTTTCATATTCTTTTTAAACATTAACATCACTCTACTCACCACTGTCTGATTTAATACTAGTATTAGAAGGAATGATGTCTTCCATGTCCAGTTTTCAAAAGCACATGGTACATGGAAGTTTAAGATAACCCCCTGAACATTAGCAAAATAACAAAACTGCAAAAGGTTAAAGTTGCACTTTTATACCAAGATATCCAAACTACCTTACCATTTTCTTTTTTAAAATACTCTTAGAGAACCCAAAATCTCATGCTACTATATCTACTCCCAAGAATTTCACTATATCTGTGATCACAAAGCGTAGAATAGTTTAAACTTTATTCGTGTATGTCCCTGTTCAGAAAAGCACAGACATAGAAATAATCGATTCAGCCTCTTCTTTCTATATGGAATTACATGGTAGGGTCACATTTTCAAAGAGACAAACAGCATTTTGTGATCTTTATGTCCTCAATATGGATTTGATCCCAAACACCTACCCAGACAGTCAGATCTTCAGAAGGCTCATTTGCAGAGCTCACAGCATACCTATTGTATGACAGCCAAACGTGACTAGACCAACAGAAACAAACTCCCTAATGTCTGCATTGTTAATTATAGCAGAGCGGTAATTAAGTTACCCCTTGCTGCTTTGATGTAAGACAACAGGAGAACAATGGCACAGTCTGATAAGAAATGAGAAACACATGCACTAGAGACACAACAGACAGACCAGTACCAGAGCACCATGACTATCTCTTTTTGCTGGCATAGAGACAATGAGAGCTGCACTGACGCAGTCCTAGCCCAAGGAGATGGTGGAAATTTTCACCCTGTATTTACCAATTCAAGCCTAACATCCTCCACCATCCCTGCGACTCAGTTCATTTGCATAATTCTCAGGTTTTCAGGAAGAGAGGAAACCATCAGTCTTTACTGAATTTCCTGAACATAACTTCGGTGTGTAAAATACTCCACTGATGTAGCTTGTACCATGTAGCTCCATCATGTAGCACATGGTGGCCCTGAATAAAATGAGAGAACATAGGAGCAGTAGTCTGCTGACGCTGGAGTTCCAACATAACCTCACTGAAACGCCTAAGACACAGAGCCTGAAGGCTAAGTGAGGTAGGGAAGTAGCCAACAAAATTACCTTGATGAAAGACATCATGTAGCTTCTAACTCCCCCTCAAAGAAGATACAATCATCACTTACATGTTCATCACTAAGCAGGTGACGAATGGCAGAACAAGCAGAAATGGAGCACAAAATGCTTTAAATGTGCTCAAAGCCCAAGTTGGATGTGACTTTTGCATATTCCTTTTGAGAACTGCAGTGAGGAATTTACAGTGTGGTGTACAGGGAATCTAGTGACATATGTCTTTCATCAGCCAGCCGCCAAAGGCAGACTCCACAGGAAAAAGGAGCTACCCCACCTCTCCCTAGAGAACCTTGCAATGGGCTCTGGCTCACCACAAACCTGGAATCATCTACACTACAATGGTCACTTTGCAGTGGGAATATACATGGCCCACAAACAAAAGGTATAAATGGATTCCCCACTGGAAAACACTGAAGTTTGAATTTAAGAATAAAACTGTTCAGCTTTCATAAGCTGAAGATCTGTCTGGTCTGTATTTTTATTTCTTGTTGATACTAGAAAAAACAAAGAGGAAGTACTATAAAACCTGAAGGACAAGGAAATCATTGTATGATGTTAGAGCTGGAGTTTACCTACTTCTCAATAAAAAAGAGGGGCAAGAAAAGATGCTGAAAGTTACTGAACACACAGATTGGAAGGTGCCCAAGCCAAGCCCTATACAGAGCAGATTTCAAACAACTTGCTCCTGAGCAACTAGAAGAAAAGGGATATCAAAACTTGAGGAAGGAAGAACAGGATTTGCTCACACCTCACAGGTTCACCTTCAGTGGTGTTTTTCAAGACAGGGTGCAAAGAACACACCCATTACAGCTCCCTGCTACACCAGTGTTGTTTATGGCAGCTCTGAAACTGCACTGTCAACTCCAACTGAAGTCTAGAAATTGAGGGAAATCCCTGGTAAAGAGACCTTTTTTTTAGATGCTGCAAGAAATATTCAGAATTGGCTAAATACCACTTTTCAATCTTCGAGTTAATTTTGGGTTCTGCCCATTTTGTGCCAAAATGCTTTTTAACCTTTATAGGGTATGCAATCACCTGCTGCTTGTCACTTGGCAAGGTAGGAGCTGACACAAGAAAGGACAAGATTGTATACATGACATTAGGAGCTCTTAGGAGAGAGGTGCAAGAACGAAGGGGACTCTGAAGTTCATTGAATCTCTCCGAAGAATGTCACATGGAGAGCAAATCTGTCAAAACCGTGGTGACAGGAGAGAGCAAATGGCACTTCCTAATGTGCTAGGACTGGGGGCTTGCCCCATGGGGGGATGCTCTCCTGGACTGCTGAGCTCAGCTGTTACATGATAGATGTGCTTTAGCTGAACTAGACTCTCCAGATGCATCAAGGTTGTAACAAACCCATCAAAGCCTCAGTTCATATTAATAAGCCAATCTTAAATCGGCACACTGCAGGTGCCAACTTGCAAGCAGATTGACCAGGCCAGCCTCTGGGATGGCAAGAGCATTTAGAAGCAAAAACAGCCTCAGCCACGTAATTTTTGTCTGTCACCACGAGTCTATCAGAGCTCCAGGCAACCAACTCCTCCTAAGATGAATTCCAGAATGTTTTAGGTCAGACACAGGCAGACAGGCATGAATATGGTCACACAACCACCCTCAGAGCTTGTAGGTTGGAAATGAAGTCACCTGCAATGGACACACTATCGTGCTTAGGCAATTAGTACCTGGACGGACATCCGTATCACAGTTTAGGGTCTAGCTGTCATTCAGTCCATGCAAGATCTGCTACAGACATGAAAGTTATGGGCCAAGAGAGAAAATAACCTTTCTGCTTGCCTGAATATATGTGCATTTCATCTGATAATATTCAAATCTCTTCAGCTACATTATAATGAGGTTAAAGCAAGAAAAATTTCCCCACCTCAAATATTACAAATGTCAGTAATGAGAACAGTAAAAATGTCACCACACGGAGAAAAGAGTGAAATTAGCATATTTAGAGGAATATTATACCCATGAGTGAAATAATGCAATCAGCTAGCTGCAAGATAAAGCTAATTTGGTTTCCAACAGTTTATCAACAATACACTGCTCCTTTACATTAACAAATTTAACCGATACCATATCCTGCAAACAAGAATAATTCACACAGAATATTACACTGTGTTAATTAAATAGCTGGAATAGAAAAGGTCAGGCCAAGACTGAAAGATGTGCATATGGGTTGTGAAGCTATGAAAAGATGGAGTGATTTCAAATCAAGCAATTAAAAGAAATTATTTAAATCACCATTAAGTCAATAATAAATACACGCAGATATTTTTGAGTCTATTTTGACAACCCCTTTAGTTTGTTGCTGTTTCTCAGAAATTTCTCTTTCTTGTTGACCCAGGAAAGAGTCAAAATATCTTGAAACCCATCATAAGATGAGGTGGCTTGGATAAGTTATCAAAGAGTTATCCTGCTTATATTCAAGTTCTCATTCGACTGTGCAGATAATATGAGGCATGAGGCAAGTTTTGCAGTTAAAAGGACACCACAAAGCCCCACTTGCCTTATTTCTGGATGGGTTTCCTGCCACTAGAACCATGAAACCACCACAATTACTACAGTTAATTGAAAAATGTTCAAAGAGAGAAGTACTTTTTCACTTTGTTTACTTCTGCAAATAACAGCACTTTGTCTTTGGATGAATGCCACCAAATCACTTACATTATAGTAGTAACATACCCTTTTTAAATTGAAAGAACATTTTGGCATGGGCTAAACTATACTGAGGTGGTAATGTTACAAAAAGACTTAGTAAGATGGGGAATTAATCTTATTTGGAGCCCCAAAGGACTATCGGAATAACCATCAGTCACGAGCAACTCTGAATCCCACCCTATATTTTTACTGTACTTTTGCCACTACGGCTGTACACAGCACGCTCAAATTTGAGTTTGCTATCCTATGTCCCCCCACTATTTAATTGTGCATGAATTTTATTCCTCCTGGGGTATTTCCTGAACTTTTGTAGACAAAATGTAATTTTCTTTTGATCATAGTTCTGCTGATTTCAGTTAGCATATACTTCTTTTTTGCACTTTCAGTCTAGGAAACGGAGCTGTGTGGACTAAACAAAGCACAATGTCTGTTATGTTTTGAGAAGAATTTCATGGGAGTCTGTGGTTTTGGCTGCACAACTGTGAGATGAGGGCCACGTGTGAAATTCAGCTGTGCACTGCCCAGCACATCAACAGTTATGACATTGACACTGGACCTAAAACCAGTCTGTGGGGATCTCACTGTTCAGCTCTCCCCATTTAATTACACAGGCACTTATGAAGCCAACTTCCAGACTTTGTGACAGAATGCCTAATCAAGCCATGCTGAAATACCCAATTTTTTAGGGAAGATGAAGCACTGTGCAGCATACAAGTCATTAATTTTATGACAAGTACAGATGGTTGATATACAGATAAATTCTCACATAACCTAATCGAATGAAAATATACTTCAATCTATTTAAATGATAATACTAATGAGCAAAGTGTTCCCCACATGATGGTATATTCAGCTGAATTATTTTAAAATGAATTTCCGTGCATGTTGTATCTGAACCCTACTATTTTCTTCCTCCCAATTCGAACCATGGTTGATTTGTATCCACCAAAGCAACAGGATTTCCTTCTCCCTTTAAAAGGCTCGACACCCGGGGGATGCCCTGCTGCAGCACGTCCCTGCGCGAAGGTACCCACACTGCGGTGAGGGGCCCGCGGCCGAGAGGGACGTGTCGGAGGAGGAACTGATAGAGAGCCTCGGCGGGCCCGCTCACAGCTCCGCTTCAGCCGCCGCTTCGCCCTCCCCGTGTCCGCCCTGGGCCCGGGCCTGGAGCCGCGCCGCGCTGGGGCCCGGGCCGGGCCGGGGCGAGGGGCACCTACCCGGCGCGGGAGGACGGCGGCTCTGCGCCCCGGCCATGCTCCGGCGGCTCTGCCTGCGGGGCGGCTCGGGAGGGCCTCGTTCGCCACCG
>VYXC01003415.1:1767052-1842015 GCA_013397175.1 Platysteira castanea
TTCGGCTTCAGCGGCTGGGACATCGCCCTGCTCGTCTTCTGGGGGCCCATCGGCTTCGCGCCCTGCTTCTTCTTCATGTGGCTCATGGACAAGAAGGGTGAGCGGGGCCGGGGGCGGCGGGGCCGGGGTTTCGGGACTCCCCGACCCGCTCCTGTGGCTTCCCCCGGGCCAGGCGGGGACGCCGTGGCCGTGTCCCCCGACGCTGCAGTCCTGTGGCCGGTGAAGGGGACGCTGCCAGACCGGGGACACTCGGGGCCAGTGGTCTCGGCCTTAAAAAGGGTTGATTAATACTTAAAAGGCATCATGACTGCTGTTTTCAGTACACTACCCCAACGAAGGCACATCAGAGTCCATTCACAAGGAAGATACTTAAGCTAAGCGGAATTAGGGCATCTGACGTCGCAGCTGAGGTGCGGATCTGGAGGAGTGCGCTCCAGTCCGGTATTGCCGTCCGGCTGTTTGACCTGGAGATGGTCCTGATTTCTGGTTACCAGCTGTGAAACAAAGACGCGATGATGTTTGGATCAAGTAATGTCATTGCTTGGGGCGGCCATTGCATCTTGGAAGAAGTGCTTCATTTTTAAAACCAGGCTGGGCATGAAGTTTGTGGTTTTCTTTTCATTGTGCTAGGGAGATGCAAAGGCAGGGAACGCAAAAGATAAGTTGCACTGTGGTGTTTCAAAGAGGAGCACAAGGGAGAGTTTCCTAATTTGTGTTCAGGCCATTGCATCTCGGTAGTAAACTTCCGAAAATGGTCTTTGTCTTTGGAGAACTTCTCTAGTGTCTGCCTGGTTCTTCTGGTCACCCAGGGGACCATTCCAGCGAGGTCAAGTACCTGTGTTTGCAGATTTCAGCTTTTGGGCCTAAATCCACTGAAGGGATTTCTTTTAATTCCTGTTTAAACAGACCTCTAAACAGGAGATAGGCGCCAGTGGACCCTTGTGGCTCCTGATCTTAAGTGCTACTTATTCCATTTATTTAGGAATTAATAGCTCATTTGTGGGAAGGAAGGGGAAGAGAAAGGGAAAATGAAAGCAAGTAGGGAGAAAAGTTGAGTATTTGAGAAGGCCTGTCTCAAAATTGGAATTACTTTTCCTAAAACTGAAGAGACGTTGGGGGAATAAAATTTAGTGGGCTGAAAATACATTCTCCAAATGAGTCCATGGTGGCTGTACATCCAGTCTTCTCTCAAGCAATTTAGACTTAAGTTGGCAATTCCTGTCTAGACTGATATATAATAGTGTTGTTAATTATCTTAAAATTGAAGTAAGTTATTTTGGTTTGTACAGTGAAGACTGACTCTGCCCATGGTATGAAGGAAATAAAGGTAAATGTGAGCCTGTGCTTAGAGAGCTGAGTCTGTATTTTTATTTCTACATTTCCCATGAAGTTGATCCTGAGCAATGCAAAATAATACTGGAAAAGTTTTGAAGTAACTCACGGGAAAAGAAATGTTAGTATTTTGTTCTTTTTTAATGTGATTAATAGTGTACTTGTGGGATTTCTTGGTTTCACATATAGGTTCTTTTGATGAGAATATGTATATAGGTTTTTTTCTCATTTCCTTAACTGATTGCTTTGGAGGGTTTTTTTGTTTGTTTGTTGTTTTTTTAAATTTCCATGTTCATTGGAGGTGCAGATACAAACAACCCTTTTGCTCTTGGTTTGTTGCTTTCCTTGTTGAGAGAACTGTGGTAGGTAGCCTGAATAGAGCATCTCAGCTCATCGGCTGTGTGCATAAGGAGTACATACGGGCGCTGGAGCAGATTCTTTCCAGATCAGCAGATTTTGTGAAGGCCCTGATTGTTTTCTGATATTTGTTTCATGCTGTTTTCTGAGTCTGGGTGATTCCCACAGAGAATGTGGTGCTGTTTACTTTGGAAGCGATGGTGAAGTCTTGTGACTTGCCTCCTCGTGGAGCAAAGAGGAGAGCTGCTGAGCAGTGCCATGGTGCCCAAGTCAGCCATGGGGCACAGCTCCACTGGAGGCATGTTATGGAGAATTACCTGCTCTTTGGAGTACATGCGTTTCAGGAGAGTCTTGATGCTATTGCTTTGAAGTTGTAAAGTTGGTTGAATCTGATCTTGCAAGGGCAGCATTTCACTTGCTTGCTGTTAGACCAGGTTTGCTCTGGAGAAACAACAGCATTTACTCTTTGACTTCAATCATCTGTCATTGGAGTTGGCTAGTAAAGGAGCTGTCAGGAAAAATTGTATTTGTGAAGTGTCAACATGTAAAACCTGGCATGTATCAGAAGTATGACACTGTAGTTGAGGCATGTCAAAATCTGAGAGGAGATTGTGCTGTTAGATAGTCCTATACTTCACAGTCAGAGGTAAATCTAACTGATAAGTAGCTGCCTGCTGTCACTTAAGTCTGATTTTGTGTTATGATGCTTCAGAAGAAATTCAAGAAGTACTGGTTTTTTTGGTTTTCAGTTGTTCATTACAGCACATAGTTCACAACATAAATCTGTATCCATACCAGAAAGCTGTTGTACATTTTGTGCACCTGCTCCTTGTTTCAATACTGCTTGTAAGGGTTTGATCACTTTTTTCTTCTTTTTTTAGCTTCTTAACTAATTAAAAGTTGACTAGGAATTCAGGAATAGGCATGTTAATAGTTACAAGAAGCATCTCTTGGACTCAGTGATCAAGTTCCATTATAGCTTCTCAGAGAAGTGTGGGGTCCTCTGATAAGAGAGGACAGCAGTGTTTATTTTTAGTGAAAGGTGTGCTTAATAAGCTCCGTTCTTCAGTTCTATACAGAAGGGTTCTAGGAGGGAGGAATTAATTTTTTTTGTTTTCTAACCTCAAAAAGTTTCTTGTGACCTTTTTCCTTCTGGCCTTCTGAGGGTATCTCCTGGATTCTTTCTGAAGGCCTGGTTGCAGCCGACGCAGTCAATGCAGTTGGGGAATGGGAGGAATATGTGGGCTGGGAAAGATGTATAGATGGTGTAATTTCTGGCTCCCTGAGGAATACTACTGGCAACTGTTTGCCTCCCCAGAGGATGACCCAGAAGGGGTCCTGGTGCCAGAAGCAGCATGACAAAAAGTCTTGGTTGACTTAAGCCCATGTTCCTATGGATCTATAGGAATATCATGTTTTTTATGAAATTGAGGATGATTTTTCTTCAGGAAGGTAGTGATCGTCCTCACAAGGCTTCATAAAAAAAAAAAATCTTACTTGAAGATCTGAACAGACTTGCAGATCATATTTTTTTAAGTGTTCAATTTTAAAGGGTCTTTGAGACACTGGAAGAAGCCTGGATTTAGCCGATGTCTCTGTAAGCGGTTTAAATTGAAAGCTGCTCTGTATTTTTGCTGAGCTTTTGTCCTTCTCAAAAATACATTCATTTTCAGATGGATAGTGAGGCTCACATATCACAGCTGAAAGTTCTTTGAGGAATGAGCTCTGTTCCTGTTCCTGCCTCCCAACTTCCTGTGGCTGAATGGAGACTTGTGCCAGCCCTTGGGCACCCCTTGGAGGGTTTCCATGCTCCTTGGCTGGGTGCTGTATAAGGACAGTGGTGGCATCTGTCATGTTTCTTAGCCCTGTTCTGGGATGGGTGCATGTTGAAAATCAGGAATTATATTTGCATATATCATTTTTTGAGTATGTGCCATTTTGGGTGGGTTTGAAAACTCTTTTCTATGTGTAGGATTACAAGTGTTGTCTTGGTTGGTTTCTTAGTGGAGAAAGGTGAAAAGATGGAGGGTGCCATGGAGCTACATGTGTCTTATTTGGTGCATTTTCTTTGGCAATAGCATTAGAGAGTCCTTGTTTAAATTCTAATTATCTTTAGAGATTTAATAAGACTGAAATTAAATGGGAAATTACTTCACTGTGCTATTGGATGGACCCTTGTTGTTTACATGATTAAAATTAGCTACAATTCGTCACATGATGCTTGAGTGTTTATGTACATTTTGTGCCTTGAGTGTTTCGTTTCCTGAGAACTGTAAATACAAGCACACAGGAGTGTTAGGATGTTTATATATCTAACTTGAAGTCAACAGCTTACATACTTCCCTGGATCTGGTTCACCAAGGGGGTTCTATTAAGCTCCTAGTTATAAGGTGAGACCTGGAAGCAATATATGTCAGTCTTCATTATGTTCCCATATAAGCAAGAAGAGGCGATGAAGAATGAAATATTTTATGATAGTTTACATTAAACAAATTTAATAGAATGGTGATATTTTTCATTAATTTTTCGAATACAGTGAACACAGTTTATATTAAGTTTGAAGATGAGACATTACTTGTAAAAGTGGAATGTAATCTATTTCTTGGTCCTTTTTCATAAAATTATATATGCTTACATGGGTTGCATGGGCAATTGTAGTAACTTTATTTTGCTGAAATTAAATTTACACAGCAGTGTTATTCTAGTGATTACATTATGAAGTAGAGAGAAAACTTCAGTAATCAGATTCTGATTTTAATCAAGATTGGCTTGTCTGTTGACACCATGAAGGTTTTTATTTGTATGAGTAGTTATTTGTTTCCTGAATATCAAACTCTTTATTTTATTGCTGTTTCCTGAATCATGCCTCTTGGTTTCCTTCTCTGAGACATTTGATAGTTCTTTCTCTTCCACCGGGGAATTTTGAGAATAAATCCTTTAATGCAGTCTGGCAAAATTGTCATGAATGTTGAGTACAGGTACTAAATGGGACCTTACTAATATAAAAATGTCTTAATAACTGTTCTCCATATAAAATGAACCACACATGATGGATAAACAGAAATTGTGTATGGGAGCTTTCATGTTTGGAGTTCCTGGATTGTCACTTGTTGCTGAATGCATATAAAAGCTGGTTTTGCTTTCAAGGGATCTTTGAATAACTGCGCCTCACATCTAGGGTCACTGGGACAGAAGGGAGGTGACTCCAAGTGAACTTGTTTTCCCCTGAGATTTTAGTCTAGGAAGTGTTTGTGAAATGCCTTTGGGTTTGAGAGATGTGAAAGTGAGTGCGGAGGGCAAGCAGGTTGTTGTTCCAGAAGTCGGTGAGAACATGAATGGCCAAGTGAATCCAACAGGTGAGGAAGATTTGAGTGTTTCCATTGTGCTTGGCATTTCACAGTCCTTCTCTGTCATTCAGGCTTTTGGACAATGTAAATATAAATTGGAGCGTGTTACTAACAACTTAGAAGAACTGCTGCAAGTGTAGTTGCTGATGGGTTCCACTGTTGATATAGATGGATTATGTGAAGTACTTTCCATGGTGGCACTCACAAGAAAATGGAGATTTTGATGGAAGTATTCATAGTTCTGTCGTGTCACAGGTGCTTAACAGAAGGACAAAATAGGTGACTTGTGAACCTTGAAAGTCTGAGAATTTTCACCTTTGGCAAAGAAACATATTTTCATATCCTTTTTTGTCATGATCTCAGAAACAGACTTTTCTTATCTCAGATTCATGACTGCAAGATGAGTGCCCAATATTTCAAAATGACCAATTTGATAGTTCACGTGCTAAGTTCAAGCGTGAGCCTCAGCTAAAAACATTGGTAAGACTTGGCGTAAGCCTGTAAGACTTTAATATAACTTAGTGACATCAAGCCAAAAGGATTTACACACTTCAACAACAGAAGAAGTTTTTAAACATTGTGACTTTGGTGTATTAGTACAGCCTACAAGAAATACCCATGGGAAAACTTACAGGTACAAAAGTGTGAGTAGGATGGCAAGGGAGCAAGTAAGAAAGGAAAATGTGATGCAGAGATGAGAGTGTAGTTTCGTCATAAACAACTGATTCTACTTAGTATTTATGGTGTTAGGATCCAGTTATTATGATTATTAGAGAGATGCCTCTACCCAAATTAAGGTGCAAACCATATGTCCAAGTCCATAGTATGGGTTTTATTTAACAGTAAATGTGAGGTAGAGAGAGATAGAAAGAAATAAGAAAAAGAGAGGGGGACAGGCAGAAAGGAAGTGGCAGAGAGATTAGGTAGAAAGGCATCACCACCCATGGATCCAGACAACATCCCGTTAGTCCTCTTCTTCCGGTCTTCTCAGTGGTGGGTTTCACCATTTATACGTGTTAGCAAACAAAGGAATCATTTGGCTACACAGTTTTTTTTATTCTGTTGGTTAAATGATTCCCTTTCTTCCAATGCTAGTTAGTCCCATGCTCGGTCTTTCTCATCTTTTGAGGTGATAGGCTTCCCATCTTAAATGGATGGGCTATGGCCTCCACCTGCTCAACCCAGTCAGAGCTGATTTTCAGCCCAGTTACTGAATTGGCTTTCCCTGTGGATTCTTTCTGTTCATTACCAGTGCTCCTCCAATCTCTTCCTAGTCTGAGATTATTGGAAAATAGTACCATGTTTATCTTATCTCAAGTTCCCATCAGGTGGCATAACTTGCTGTCCAAATTTCCAGAAATTCATGGAGGCATGTTCAAGGGGGAGGGGCACAACGGGGTGGTCACAGAAGAGCAGTTACTTCTTTATACAGTTTGCCTTAGTGGGCAAAGTCCTTTGGTGATCTTAGAAGATTTTCAGGCTATTATGACCTTTAAGTCTTTTACAAATGGCAAAGGTTATAACTCCAACAAGAGTAGCAAGTTATGATCGAATGAAAGTTAAACGTGGACTTAGTGCTTCAGCTAAGAAAGGAACTGGGGAGAATGCCTTGACTTGTAAGAAGTGAAAGGTGCATGTGTTTGGTGAAAATGCAAGTGGTTGATGCGTTTGAATCAAATACAAAAGAAGTTAAAAGGAAAATTACCTGTTTTACTCCAATCTGTCTCTCTCATCCTGTAGACATCTACTGCATGCTATTAATGATGTGTATTTCATTATCTTGCAAGTGATAATGATCCACACCTATCAAATCCTGGGAAAGGGATTAATTTTCCTAAGCTAACAAATCTTGGAAGAAATGAGATGAAGTGTTGCTTTTCATGTGGAGAGATGAAAGAAGCAATTAAAGAGCTGAATATAGGTAAATCCCACTAGAGCAGATACTTGATCAGCTTGGTTTTACAAAATTTATTTTGATGTGTGCTGGTGTGCCTATTTGTATAGACATACTTTTCCTCTATCATCAGAAGAAAAGAAAAAAGAAGACTGAAACAAACTTGGCTTTTGTTGCTTTATTTTATAGACTGTGGCTATGTGAATGTCCACAGTGTTTGTGCGAGTGCTTCCAGAAATGAGGACTCATTAGAGAATTGGTTGGCCCACCCTCCTTGGAGTCCAGCATGCTGCAGAAGACCACTTCTGGTGGTGTCTGAAGATACACAGTCATTAGCAACACAGAGTGCCTTAATTACGAACTGATGTGTTGTATTAACTTGATGCTGCTATGATTCATCATAGCAATGCTAGCTTGATTCTTAGTAACACTTCCTATACCTCCTGCTGGGCCAGGTTGAGTTGAAAAGCATCAGTCATGGCTGTAGAGAAATGTCCTCTACTGGAGCTAGGTCTTTCTGTCAGGTGGGATTCCCCCAGCTCTGATTGCTGCCGTGTTTCCGTACATTCTCTTTGTGCTTCTCTCCTTTATGCAACTGCTGTGCCCTTTGCACTCTTCACACAGGTCTTTGCAGCTGTGCAGGGATGCTGGGACAGATGTTTAAACACCATGTACTGAAGCATATCAGGAAGCTGCATGCTTGATTTGAAAGAACTTTTCCATGATGGGAAGTAAAATAATTACATTTGCATATTGCTCATGTGACAATAGTAATGGCCATGTTATCTGGGGATAATGCTCTTGAGGCTCTGATACACTGAACATACAAGCACAATGAGTATGGGGTGATGGCCATAAACTAAAACACAGGAAGTTCCATCTCAACGTGAGGAAGAACTTTATGTTGTGGGTGGCAGAGCACTGGAACAGGCTGCCCAGAGAGGTTGTGGAGTCACGTCTCCTCACTGGAGACACTCAAAATCCATCTGGATGTGTTCCTGTGTAATCTGCTCCAGGTGACCCTCAACCTTGGCAGAGGGGTTGGACTAGATGATCTCCAGAAGCCCCTTCCAACCCTTACAATTCTGTGATTCTGTGTGTAACTTGATATACCTTGACATTGGGAAATTGATGAATAGGGAAATCATTTACCAGTGTAAAATATGATCCCTTGGTTTTCTTAGGCAGTTGCTAACACAAGCAGAGTTAAAGCACTGAAGCATCCCTGAACTGGGTCAAGACAGATTGGAAGATATCTTGTCAACAGTAGCTTTCAGAAGTTGACTACAGAGGATATACGAGGCCAGCTGTGCACTGATACCTCCCTTGTTGTATGCTCACATATTTTTACTACTCCTCATACCCTTCTCTTGACCCAAGTTCTTTCTAATATGACTGCTTCTTCTGTACTTCCTACTTCCTATGTTGTGGTATGTCCATCTTGTCCTCCTATTTTCCTCTGTTCTCCACTCCTCTTGGTTGTTGAGGAGTAGGAGAGGTTGGATGCAAGAAGGTCAAAGATGAGAAAAGGGAGATGGGGAGAGAGTATCGATGGAGCAAGGTAGTGGATAAAGTATGGGAGGCACAGATGCAGAAGTAAGATCTGGAGCCAGAGGCCAAGAAGTGCTGGGAGTGGGCAAGGTGGAGGAACGAGTTGAGCAGGAGGTGCAGGGAAATGGGTACTGCAAGAGGCAGTAGGAAATGAGGCTGAGGTAGCCAGCAGCAAATGGAGAGGGGGCAGATGCCTGCACAGCAGTGTAGGTCAGCAGCGTGGCTTTTTGTGAACTGCCTTGAGGGGGGCTTTTAAAACCAGGAGCTGGGAATCTCTTGGGACACAATTGACCTTTTTGCCTTTTCTTATCTCCAACAAGGTCCCAGTGTTTGGCCTCTTCACAACCAAACCTCTGAACTCTGCCTGGCTCTGTCTCTTGTCAGCCAGAGTGTGTCTTGTGTCTGCCTTCACCCCTGCTTCCCCGGAGGTGTCCTGGGCCTCAGCCGCCTGCTCCCTGCGGGGCTCTCCAGGCGCTGCTGACGCAGAGGAGGGTGGCTGTTCCTCCTCGTGTGGCTTTGGTGCTGACGGATATCTGGCCTCGTGATGGAGGCACCAGTGGGATGCAGAAGAGGATGTGGCCCCTCTGGCTGGTATCTCTCCCCTTCTGGAAAGCCTTGTGGAATGGGACAAAAAGTGCTAAAATACTGTTTTGTTTTCCACTTTGTTTTCCACTTCACTAAAATGCAGCCTTGCTGCATTTTAAAAACATTGAAATTTTTGCCAGTCTCCTTTCTTCTGGGAGTTTTTAATAGTGTGGCAGCCGTGCTACATAAAGGTAGCTGGTACCAACTTTTGTAATGTGAATTACACAATAATTTCTCTATTATCAAAATCCCCTGGGCTTTCTCATAGATTTTTATTATGGAAGTAGTAAAGTACTTAGGAAAGTTGTATTGCATTCTTTTGCTAGCTGTATGTTTATACTGTATTTATAATTCCAAGCTATTAGTTTAGCATTCTATTAAAGAGAAAGAAGAGTGTATCAGCTGTTGTTCTGCAAAAGCTGAATCTATTTTCTTTAAAGAAAACGGAGCCTTTTCTTCAAAGAATTAACATGATACTTATTTTCCTATCAGAAGAAACTAAGTATGAACGAAGGAAGACCATTTTCACTTGGTAATGCTGAACTAACTCCACTTTACTGATTTCTGAATTCCAGTAAAAGCATTAGACAATTGCATAAACGAAGTAACTTTTATTAATTATTTTCAGCAGATGTTGTTTGTAGGAGTTAGTTTCATGTTATGCTTTAGGTGTGAAAAACAAGTCTGAAGTAAACACAAAAATGAGGTTCATTACTCGTTAATAAAGTTTGGATATTTTCTGCATTGCTGATTTTTCACATGTGAATTTGTTTCTTCTGGTAAGAAATGCCTTGCTTGTGGGAAAGGAGCCATGTAAAACAGGGGTATTTGCTTGCCTTTTCAGACTGACAAAACAGTGCATAACACAGGTCCTGAAATAATGTTCCCCATTGTGAAAATTTGTAGCCTGACATTGTCAAATACAAACAGCCAGTTTATATAAAATATTTGTTTAAAAACTCCCAAACCCCCAAAACCGTGATCAGTGCTGAGAAGACCAGAAGTAAATTGAAGAAATATGATGTTTTTGCAGTTGTCTCATTATTTTACAGATTTTCTTGGAGAGTATTTGAATTCTCCCAGTGGCAGTGTGGTATAGCCTTTACTGAGCAGACCAAAGACCTGATAATAATTTCTTTAAGAAGTTTTTTATTTATATTATTATATGTCATAAATAATATCTTCCCAGGGCCAGGGAAATTGTGGCTTGCCTTGCCTTTCTTCTCATGGTGACATTCAGAGCTATTCCATCACTTCCTGCCATAATTTAGGTTTTTTAATGCTTCTCGCGTTCATGTGCTATTGTGACTCTGTAGCTGTGCTGTAGCTGTTAATTGTGCTGCAGGAGCTTGTGATCAATGCTCCCACTTCCTCAAAAGCTGTAAATTAAGCTTTCTCATGCAGATTTTTAGTAGGGAGGACTTTTTAGATTTTTCCTGGTTTTAGAGCTGGAGAACTGTGACTCAGCCAGAGGGAGTGACGTGTTTTGAAAGTGAGAGGTCTTCTGCTTTTTGCAAAAAATGCTGGTTTTTTTCTGGAATACAGGACATCAAGTATAAGCACAGTTAGAAACTTCTGTGTTTTACTTCTTCATTTTTTGATGAGAGACATCCCTTTTGAATACTTGAGAAAGGTGGTGGTGTTATAATTTTATTAATCACATGAATCTAAAGAATTGATTAAGAACCTTTAAAAATATGATGGGTTTAGGACTCATTATAGTGCTACAAAAGATGTCTTTTAGAATGAACTATGTACCCTAAATAGTGCCTGATGCATTTTAATGCTAAAATAACAATGAAACTGTTCACACAGAGAAAATTTGAAAGCTCACTCCAGTGACCTTTCATGTAAGTCACAAGACCTGCATGGATATTACATCAGTGAAGCTCTTCCAGCTCTTTATTTCCCCCACTCGCAGCAGGGATAGTAAAAAGGAGAACCTTGCACTTAGTGTCCTGCTTAGCGGATGCACTAGGCAGTATTTATTGGAGCTGCCAATCCTTGCTGCACGGTTGCTTCTTGATACTCTGTTGAGGCAAAGCAAAATGCCTCTGTACTTCTTAAAAAGAAGAATTTCATGCACCATTGAGTGGTGCGAGCAAGTACCACCAAGATAACAATAGAACATCTTCCCTGATAGATGTGTGTAAGAGAGATTGTTTTTGCTCTGTGTTGCCACAGATAAGGCTCTGTAGTTAATGGTGTGGTAATTGAGCCTGCTGTGCAATTGGGAGTCCTTGAAAGGAGTGGAAAGAGAAAAAAAAGTGCTTCCCTCCCCTTGTGTGGTACTGTAAGGGCTTAAGTTATTGGTGTTCATTCAGGAATACATCAGGGAGAGCTAGAGTGGAGGCTTCTTGTCTTGAACTTTCTGTCAACTTGTCAGTGACATCCCTATTTTAGCTTCAGAATTAATGAGGAGGTTTAGCCCTCGACTGCATTATTGGATATTTTTGTTGATTGCCCTACCTCTCTCTGTATGTACACATTAGGATGTCCCACTATGTAGATTTAATTTTATCAAATGGCAAAGATGGATTCAATCATTCATCTGAATCTTCCTGTTTTATTAAATATTGGTGTTGAGAGTAGAAAGCAGCTACCTGTGTTGAGAGAAGAACAACTCATACAAGTGTTTGTTAATGTCACAGATTTAGTAAGCACTCAAATAGCTCTTTTTTGTGTTACCTCAGCGCTTCACTCACCTCAGGTGAAGAGAAAACCTGGTTTAACAGACTTTCTAATACTAATGGTGAGACTGACTCCTGTTTCCCTGTGTTCATAGCCTGAATAAGCGAGGCAGAGGGCAGGGGAAGAGAGAAAGGGGAAGCAGAGGAGAAGTGGCCTGCCCAGTTTTAAAAGGCATGTTGAGAGATGCGGGTTGTGCTGCCCCAGACCACTGCTCTCTTCTCTCAGAGAACCTCTGCGAGCATTAAGAGAGGTTCATTGCACTTGGATTTGTTGCAGATGAAATGGATGCTTTCTGCAGAAAAGTGTATAATAACAATAATTGCCTAAAATTATTGGCCTCCTTTGAAGCCAAGAAACATGTTATTAAAGAATAGGAGATGTTCTAGTGAAGGGTCTAAAACTGATTCTAAAATCATCATTTTGATCTTTAGGCAAATACCATTCAGCACAGCACTTTGTTTGTCTGTTCAGGCAAAATGTCAGTCACTGGATTGCTGAATAGAATTTAAAACACTTGTATAAACTTGCAATGCAGATTTCTAATTCACGTCTTTTTCCAATTTTTCTGACTGTTGATGTTAAACTGTTAGGATGCTTCAAAATCCTTCACTGCTATGTGGAAGGAAGCTTCATTACTTGTAATCTACCTTTTCATATATCCGAAAGCTTAGATTAGGCCTGTTCAGTTCTTAAAAACAGGACTATTTTATTTACAGTACCAGACTTCTAAATCACTGCAGAAACTCTGAAATACTTGCTTTGTATTTACAGATGTAGTGTGTCACCAGCCATGGTTAAATCTGTGGTAGTAGAGCCAACTCTGTAAAGAACTTGGGTCATTAAGTTTGTAATAACTAAGTGTAGAGGAGTAGAGAGCAGGAGAATTAAATAATACTTTCCCTGACATATTTTTAGAGATTGATTATGTGCTTGCCTGCTACGCTGGGATAATGTTAAAACAGGATAGGTCCACTGTTCACATGGGCTTGGCTTCATCCATGCAAATGAGATGAAAGCACCCTGCAGCCTCTTGACGTGGTTGTTTTAGCTTGTTCCTTCCAACAGGTGCAGTCAAGTTCTTGTATCTAGAGTAAACAGAAAAACAAGGACTTTAATATGCTTTAATGAACGTTGGGGAGGGGTGTGTGTAAAGAAGAATAAAAATAACTTAAAAACAGGAACAGTATTTACAATACAAACCAGAAGTGAGCAGTGCACTTAGAGTGTGTACTTAAGTGTCTTGGTTTCCTTACAGTCAGGATGCACATGAAAGATGCAGCAGCTCAGGAACTGTGGAGTGCTTGTGTGATTGTCATAATAACTCTCAATTGCATTCTATGTAGTTTTATTTCTCACAATTATGTTCTGTCAATTTTCATATCTGTTTTAGTGGGTATATGTGTTCAGTCATTTCCCTCAAGATGAGTGTCTTCTCTGTGAAACACTTGACTGGATAAATTTTGTGCTTTGAGTCTGAGCTATATTGTGTTTTTTACAAGATTCTTAACTAGCCTCATAATTTGGGAGGGACACTCTCCTTACAAGGATGCACATGATGATGTTTATGCAGAGAACACATGTTCTTCATCTGAGAGATATGCTGGAAAAAACAAAGGATGTGTATTGGCCCTCATGCTTTCAGTTTGCACACAGCCTCACTATGTCTGTCCCACAAGTACTAGCAGCAGAGATGACTTTATCTTTGGGTCAGATCTGGTTGTTGGCACCTGTCTGTCTTCCTGATTTGGCAGGGACTTCCTGTGGGTTCCTCCCATCAGTGGTGATGACACTTCTGGGATACTGGCTCTACTGAATTTTTGACCCCAATGAGAGAGTTTGTCCAAATCACAGGAACTATTTTACTTAGCTTGTTGTGCTTGTGTACAGAGTTTGTTTCCTCAAATTTAAATTTTGCAAGTAAATAAATTTATATAGAAATGTCAAATTCCTGCTGATAGCCTTGCTCTTAACTGGGCAGCAGTTGCTGACAAATTCTGTTGCAGCAGCTGCAAGATACTATAAAGAGAAATTGCTCCTCTGAAGATCATTACCTCTTACATCTACATTTCAGGAAGTTTCTAGTACATATTTCATCTGGGCATCTCAATCTGCCAAATGTTTATGTCAGACAGAAATTGGAGCAATGTCTGGTGGAATCAGCCCTGCAGCCGTCCACTGAAAGCTGGAACTGGGCTGTGTTGTGGATTAGTACAGGAAAAGATCTTGTGCCCTAGACAAGACTGAGGGTTAACATGTAGCTCTGGGTTTAATTTATTTTAGACAGGTTCTGTATGATAGAGCTTGGTACTTACATTTTGATGCCAGAAGGATGCTGTCACCCGTCTTACAGAATGTTTAAATTGAGTTGGCTTCATTTTCAATCAGGAAAAAAAGTACTCAGGTCCTAAATCTTTCCAGTTGAATTTTGGATGCTGTCTTAGCAGTGCCAAATAAAGCCAGGGAATGAATGGGCACACTTGGCTTCAGCTTGTTTTCAAAACAGAGGTTTGAAATGGGGCCATAACAGAATCATCAGCATCAAGTAGCCAGAGAGAAAGGGAGGTCTAGGTTGTGCTTAATAGCACCCAATGATAGAAGCAACAATTAGTAGCACCTCTGATATACTGGCCACCAAACTAGGATTAGAGCATAGTGCTAATGGTGCTAATAACAGCATGGTTGTGGATTCAATCCCTGTATGGGCCATGGTGGTGGGTCCAATCACTGTATGGGCCATTCACTTAAGAGTTGGACTCAATCCTTCCCAAAATGTGGGTCCCTTCCACCTCAGAATTATCTATGAATCTGTAATTTTGGATTAGCTGTGTATGACCTGGTAGTTATTCTCTCTTGCATGCAGTGTTTGTATTTGGTTCCCAGTTTTTACTGATGCTATTGTTGAGAATGTATTTATTTTCCCTTGAGTTTCCAAACACAATTTATGCCACTCTGCAATCAAGTGCCTTTGTGGAATCTGAGGCAGGCCCAATATACTGACTTTTCAAGTTTGTTCCATGTGTTAGCAGGAAGACTGGGACCACATCTCAGCTAAGAAGTATTTTTACATCAGTGAAAAAGTTCTTTTCTTTTGAAAATTGTATTGCTTGATGCAAGAATGCCTCTTCTGAAAGAGGATTGCCACTTACCCTCTTTAATGACTGTAGTCAATTTGGCAAAGAGCAGGCACAGTGCAAGTTTTATTCACTGCGTTTAGTAGAAAGCCAATTTTTTTGGTATTTTAATCATGGCAAAGATAATTGATGTTATGAGAGTAAATGTTGCAGCTATTCGTATAATTTTGCTAGAATTACATTCAAAATCCAAAGATTTCTGGAGGATGGTGAGTGTGTGTGGTGCTTTCAGGATTCCCTGATAAAGGGAGCTGTTTAATTGAGCCTTTTAAAAATTATAGCTAAATGTATGGCATGTATTAAGAAGGGAGAAAAGCAGACCCATCATATGAAACAGAGAATTGGTATCCAGCAAAGAAACCTGTTTAAAAAGAATGCTTGAGCAATAAGGAGGGCATTTAAACAAGACATAGAACTAATTCCATGTCCAAAGAAAAATGGTGGAAGATTTGGAGCTCAATTCTTTGCTTACTGAACTTGTAAAAGTTCTTTTTTTATAGGTTAATTTCATAGAAGGAAACCTGCAGGAACTGTAGTTTGTTTTCTCAAGAAAGGCAAAGCAAGAACTTGTTTGAATTTGCTTTAAATTGGGTGGGAAAAGCACAATTTAACAGTGAATTGTTGCAACAGCAACAGCTGTTGCAATTGGTGAGTTTTTAATTTCCTGATGTGTATGGACCAAGACAGAATTTTACATTCTGTTTTCTCTTAGCTAGCGTAATGGATGCTCCTGCTTGATTAGGGAAGTTAAGCAAATGCTCTCAGTTCAGTGTCAGAAGGGACCATTCGTGCTTTCAGCCTGGTCTTTAAAAACTGTGAAAAAGTGCAGCTGGCTGATGTCACTTGTTTCTACTCATAGTCTTGTTGTACTTGGTATTTGTGAGAACTGATTTTAGTATCTGCAGGGGAAGTTAGGAAACACTTCAAATGTTATTGTATCTAAGAGCAGGGTGTGTGATCTGTGTGAGGAAATGACTGCTGCCGTGCCAGGGGAACGGCTGAATCCAGCAGCCTTTCCTCTGGCTAAACTTCCATTAAAAGAACGAGAAAGGTGAAAACTTCTC
Source organism: Platysteira castanea (assembly GCA_013397175.1). Classification (NCBI taxonomy): domain Eukaryota; kingdom Metazoa; phylum Chordata; class Aves; order Passeriformes; genus Platysteira; species Platysteira castanea. Next base: position 1,783,005 of record VYXC01003415.1, read on the forward strand.
TGTTCTGCCCATCTGACTGGGATTTCCCCTAGGATGGATGCTTCGTTGTAGGGGGGAAACCAAAGTCAAACGATGTCTGCCACGTGTGTGATGCTCTGAGCTAGAAGGGGCTGCTTGCAGTGCTCTGTAGCAGCAGTGGGGAACCGAGGGAGCTGCTGTGCTGAGCTCAGGTGGGGGATGCACAGGAGCGAGTCAATCACATTCTCCTTGTGAATGGCAAACTCTAATGTATAAATTGTTGAAATAAGGACTTCATTGCAGCCATACAACATATTTTGTTAAGTTTCTTATTAAACTGAGCATAATAATTCACTCATTGGTTACAAGTCAGTAATGTGGGGGGTGGGGGAGTGCATTTTCTTTTCATGTACTTTGAAAAGCATCTTGAAAGTAAGGCGTGCTGGAGGAGTTGTGGGGGATCAGACCCACGTAATGGATGCTCCTGCTTGATGTTGCAGCGAGGGAGCTGAAGAGCAGCTGGGTGCCACTGGCAGCTGCTCTCCCCCTATTCCAGCCTGGTGGGGTTCTGCTCGTGCTCTGTGTTGGGCTGTGGGTGGTGGGGGTTTGCAGTTTGAATTAAATCTCTAATAGTGGCTGGAGTTTGGAGACAGTTGTTTTAAAAAGAAATATAAAACAACAAACGCAGCATTGACTACTGAAGTCATAAAGCAGATGGTGTTATGAGCCACAGGAGGGTTAAACAGTTGAACAATATAGACTGTTTCATAAATGATAATTAATATGTCTTTTTTATTACTGACTCAATTTCTGCTGCTTGCTTGGACTTTTCTGTTGCTGTCTATGAGGTTTAGCTGTTCTGAATGAGGCTGCAGTTTGCTCAAGAGCCACTGCCACCTGCGGGGCCCAGAAACCTCCTGCAAGAGCAGGATAGGAATAAGCAGCTAAGAAGACAAGGTGTAAAGAACACAAAACTTCACCCATTGGCAGAAAATCTCCTTTAAAGGAATTTCCTCCCCTTCCAGCCATGTGTCAGAAACCTTGGAAAGAAAGGGGTAGAAACTGAATGAGGGATTTTAAGAAGCTGTACCGTCTTCCCTTCCTCCAATTACTACTTGCATTTACAGGGTAGAATTAATGAAGTTAATTACATCTACACAAAATCTCTTGGTTGAGTGAATTACTTAGATCTTTTAAAATAGAGACATAATTTTCTGCAGGGTTCACAGGCTGTTTTTCAAGCTTGGTTGGTTAATTTGGTTTATAGTCTCCATGATGCATGGTTGCTATCTTAAGCACTCTGGGGTGCACCTTTTAGAGTAATACAAGATGTCAAATTCAGTGTAAGGAACAACTGCAGCATTCAAAACAAAAATACTGAAATAAATAAAAGACTAGTTTCTACCAAAGATGAAAAAGAGTTAAAATGTAAAGCAAAACAACAGGGTGAGGTGCTTAGAGGGTAAAACTATATTGTGTAATTAGTGAAGAAAATGTCTAATGTACTGCTTGTCTGACAGTCATTTGTTCACGTTGGTGTCGTAATTTTCAATATGCAGCATTAACCAAAGGAATTTTCAGGAGTGTGTTTACATGTTAAGGTGGAAACAGAAAAAAAGGACCAAGAATAATCTGTGCAATCAAAACATTTGAAAGGAACATCTTACAGTAAATAGTATTCAAGATTAGGACTTCAAAGAATGGAGGGATCAGGCATACATGATTTTGAGGCTTTAACAGATAATTTTACTTTAAAATTACCTGACATGTGAGGTTGGCATTAAAGATAAGCCTAAATTAAGGGCTGGAGGCAAACTTCAGCATCTAATTAATTTTTCACCAAAGTGCATGTTGGGCTTTTTTAAAGGAAATTTTTGTGCAGATTTAATTTAAAACTTTCTTGGTTTGTATATTTTTTTTTTGCTTTAGGGATTTTTATAAAAATTAGGAATCAAATAGAAGTTTTTTATATGGAAACACTAATTTTGTGTCTTGTGGTGATTTAAACTTAAATTTCTGTTTCTCATTTACTACTGTGTCCTGGGCTTGCTCCTGGCCTGCACCTTAAGCGGGGCCACACGAGCAGCACCTCCCATGCTGTCCTTGTCCTTGTGTCTCTAGAAAGGCAGAACGCACCATGTTTTGTGAAATGAAGTTCAAAAAGATCCTAGTTTGCATGGAAAATAAGGAGATGTGTACATTATTAGAGCTTTCCTGAAACATTTCGGTAGCATTTCCTAATGGAAAACTTCAGGTTTTTCAGATCAAAGATTTGTATTTCAATTTTCCATCAATAAAATTCCAATCCTTACTGCATACAGACTTTCATTATACACAAAAGTAGTGCTAGCAAAGATACATTTCCAAGAAGAAAAGGCAAAATCACTATACAGGCAGTCTGGATACAAGTAATTGTCCCCACAGCATAGGCAGTATGATAATATGGAGTTCAGTGTGGCATGAAGACTCGTGGTGGCCCAGCAAACATAGGAGCATGAAGGTTTTGAACAGACATATTAAATGGGCATTTATTTAGGGCTCTCTGGACACACTTGAAAAACCAGTTTAACAGCAGCATTCACTGGTTGAGCACAGAGTCAAGCGACGAAGTTGGGGGAGACATTGGGAAATCTTACCAGGAAAGAAGTATTTTTGGCTGATGATACTTCTCCAGGGCATTGGGGAAGTGAGGTGTCCTTCGGAGGCACATCACTGCAGCTGGCATTCCTTGTGTTAATGACTGAGCCTTACCAAAGAAAGTCATACTTCCAGTTCAGAAAACCTGTAACTTAACTTACTAACTTATTTTTGTTTGGGTTGTCTTGGGCTACACTGATTGAGAGAGAAACTTGTCTTTGGTCTGGTTTGTGCAGTGTCCAGCACCAGGAGTTGCATACCTGTGAGTGAGGTCCACAAAGAGCAAACATGAGCAAAATTATGTCTCATCCAGTAAAATTACATGTTAGTAAAACACATGGAGACAAAATATGTAATGGAACTATTGGTTGAATTGTACTGATTACAGGAGTCACTAACAGAGGGAGCACTCCTCTGGAAATGGGCAGTTTTAGAAGGAATCAAAGTCTTGTTTGATAGGTGACGTATCGTAGGACAGGTTCTTTTACCATCTGGATTTCAGGTAATTACTAGTTTTACCTAAATGTTAGAGATATTGCGTGTTTGCCATCATTAATAATTTTTATTATATTCTACTAAGAACATGGAAGTCCTTTATTTTCTGTTTGTTGCTGGGAAATTGTTTCAAAATTTACAGCTTCACAGATGCAGGCTCCCTCTGTGGTTTTTAATTGTGTACGTTTATGATTTTGGTGTTTTGCAAGATTCTGGAGCTTAAGCTCCTCAGCTGTCACTGTTCTCTGCTGCTGATGGAAACACCTTAGCAGCAGCAAACAAACTGCTGGCAAAATGAATTGCAGCACTAAGATAAGGTTGTTTCTAATCTAAGTGCTTCTCAGTTGAAAATCGCATGAGGAAAAAACATTCAAGGAATCAGTCAATTGTGGCTTTTTTCTAGTGTACCATATTTACAACCTCTGACAATTTGAGCTGAGAGCAGCAGAAATCTGCCCTAATTGCAAGGACTGCAAAAAAATACTTGCACTTTTTCCCCCCTGAATAAATGGTTGTTTCTTTGGGATGAAATGCATATCTGCGTTATGAAAGAAAACAATAACAGTGCTGTGTCTGTGCTCATTAAGTGGTTGGAGAAGAATGAACAAGTCCAGATTTTTCTTTGTGTCTGCCTAGATTTCAGATGACACAGTAGAGCATGTTCCCCAATGCCTCTAATTCTAAAGGGAATATTGTACATTTTGATACTTTTATTACCACTTTTCACTTTCAAGAATGTCTGTCCTGTGCATTACTCTGCCAAGAGTAAGCCTTTGTAATTCTGGAGTGTAAGTGCAGAAAATAACTCAGGATTTCATAATGTGTCTGGAATTCATATCAGCACCAAAGTGTTTATGATTTGAAAGAAATATGTGTTATTTCTGTTAGACTGCATGTAAATATATGTATATATTTAGACAATGTTTCTTTTGCAACATTACTGATTTAACTTGTAAAATACTGTTGTTTTTTTCATCTTAGGTCTGAGGGTAACAGTGTTACTAACATCATCCCTCATGGTCTTGGGAGCTGGCCTGAGATGTGTTCCAGTTTCAGACTTAGAAATTAGGAAGAAGTAAGTGAATTAATTATTTTTAATATATATTTTGTTCTTTCTGCTAATGTAATTTTTGCTGCTACTACAAAGAAATGTTAGTACAAATTTTCTGTATTAAGTTGATATGCCAAATGTTTGTTGGGTGGCCATGGATTTACATACTTCTTCACATCTTAAATGGATTTTTCTAGTCCTTCTTCTCTATAGTATCTGAAGATCAGAAATCCCTTTACAAGCTTGAGTTAATTAAGCCTCACCTCATCCTGCATAACTAATATTAATCTGCTTTGCAAATAAGGAACCAGAGATTTAGAGAAGTTCAGAAACTGGCCCAAGATCACAGAGGGAGCCATGCCTCAACCCCCAAAAATAAGTAATTTGTATGCAAATGTTAAATAATTAGTTAGTTTTCTCATATTGAATGTATGGCATCATGCCGTGAGACAGATGAATTTGTGCAAAATGACTTTTTTCATGTAGTCACTCATGTTCCAAAGTAGCCTCGCACTTTTTCTGCAGTCAAATGATTGTCTGCTGTACACATGCACTTTAAGAATTTATGATAGAAACAGATTCCTTCCTAAAAATCCCACAAACCAAACAATTCAGTTGTTCCATCAACATATCCTGAATCTGGGAATCCTCAGTAAGTACAGCAGTAGCGCTTGTTTTGTACAGCCAGGGAATATGGATCACTTGTTCACTTAACTTTCTTTCACCTCTTAGTGTGGAGGAGGTGGGAGTACACAGGCATTACTACTCTTTCCTGCTACTTTAAAAAAGCAGTAGCACTGGTTCTTTGCTAATTATGCTTGCATAATTTGTAAACACTAAGAAAAGATCTTACAAATAAAATGTTTTATGTGGGTTGGGTGTTTTCCCCCTTGAATTCTAGTCAGCTTGAGTTCTACCAGGCAGTTGTGGTATTACTTCAGCAAGTTATTTGGGTTTGGGTTTTTTGTTTTCTTTTATGTTTTTCCCTTAGTATTGCTTAACCTGAAAATCAGCTTGGAAGCCTTTTAAGCTGAGAAAGAAAATGTTGGTATGAAGTTGAAAGCTGATGACTGGGTACCACGGATAAAACAAAGAAAGAGGTTCAGAGAGAGAACTGAGAATGTAAAAAACACATTAATTGTAAAACCAGCCTCCATAGTAGACTAAGAGCAGTATGTCAAGTAGGGGGGATGCAATTTCAGTTTTTAGGTGTTTAGTGAGCATATAAGGAAGCGCTCAAGGTGCTCCTGGTGTTGGTTGCCCAGCGTTGCCCATTTTGACAGGGTGTTCAAGGACTCTGTGAGCAGGGCAGGCTGAACTAACCATATTGTGCTACCCTTCACAGTGACCCTTTTGAGGAAGAGTACTTTTTGGGTGGCCAGGGAGAGCTGTGCTCATTTTACCCTTGGTTTACATTTTCTTAACATGTCAGGGAGTGCTCGACATTCAGTTTGTTCATTCTTATCGGTCTTGGGTTAAATATCAATAGCTTTTAAATGGGACAGATGGCTTAAATGCAATGAAATGCAGTGTTTTACGTAGCTTTTCATTTATGATATATGCCAGAAGACATGTGCTGCCCTAGGCTTTACCAAAACAAGGATGAAGACCGTAAATACCTGACAAGATGAAAATTCTCAAGTGAGATTTAGATGTGAGGTATCATTTGTGGAGTGCAAAGGAGAGTTTCCACAAATTCTTATCACCTTTAAACAGGGTGATAAGCATAGCTGCAGCAAGGAGGCCTAGGAAAACAATGAAATACATAACTAAGGAGGAACATTCAAGGAACAACTTCTTTAACTAGAAAAAGAATGGCTTTGGACTCTATAGAGTCTGATGAGTGAGAAGCACAAAACATGATGTTAAAATTTATTGAAAACTATATAGGGAAAAAAGAGTATGAGCAGAATCCTGATGGAAAAGGTTAATAATTTCATATATTCATGCTGTGAAAATATGTATCATCTCCAGCTGAAACTGATAAATTTGCCTACTTATCCTACTCCCAAAAAAGAAATTTTCAAGAACTGTAGCTCTACATGAGGAAGTAGCGTGATCTTTTACACAATTTGATTAAAAATCTACCAAGAATTAATTATGGCCAACTGTGTGAAGCAAAAGAATGGTTTTCAGTGAAGTTTCTTGAGACTTTGTACATAGTTGTACAGACTGTATGATGTTATACCATGTAACTTGCATTGTTTGAAGGGCTAAGGCTTAAGGCCAGTTCTCATCCATTATTTGAAGCGTGATACCAAATAAAATAATATTTTTGAGATGAGCATTATTGCTTAATGCATTAGCCACGACTGGCTGAGCACCAAATTATGCACTTATTCTGAGTGTGTATATGCGTTAATAGAACAATTTGAATGTTACAGAGCCTGTCAGAGGGAGAAGATCACACACAAGCTAATTGTAAGGATTTCAGAAGCCAGTGTAACTGGAATTTCTTTAAATGCTTTTGCATGTTTTGTAGTGTATTCCTTCAGTCTGTGAGCAATCTGTGGGAATATGCTGAAGATTTCCATGGAACAATTCTGTCAGAGCTAATATACACAAAATTATAAGAATGTTCATGAGGTTTGTAAGGTTTAGGGTGGGGGTTTTGTACTTTGTAGCAGTCTCTGCTCCCTAAGCTCTTGTGATTTAGCATAAAGGAGAGCTGCTAAAGCCCACCACCTATCAGAGCAGTCATAGACGTAAGGAAATCACTGTTAAGACTGACATTTAATCCTGGCTGCTTTATGCTCCTTATCTCAAGCAGACCTGTAATATCCAAGTGTATTCTTAAGCCCCTTTCTAGTCTATAATTATTCTTTTGGTTGTAGTGTGTAGTATCAGACTAAGACCATCTCCAGTCCTCTGAGTCATGTTTTAAACACAGACCTTAACCTCTCTTTTCAGTACATTTGATGCCTATGCATATGAGGGAAAATGCAAGTTGCACGTTACGGTGTGTCTCTTGAAGCAGCTGTGAATTTTCTATGGTGAATTTTTGTTCTCTGCCAGTGTGTGACCTAAAACTGTACTGGAAATCCATGCCAGAGCTGCATAAATTCAGTGCAGGCTGAAGTGGGAGTACATGGTGAAAATCTGGAAGTGTGAACTTGCATGTCAGATGGAGGATCTGTCCTTCACGTGGACTAATGTGTACATGAGTCCCTCTCACGTACACATGCTTTTACCTGTTTCCTCCCCAGCCCAGTAACCTGTGGAGTTAATGAGTCTGTCATATGGACGAGGACATTAAAAAGAATTCTTCTCATGTACCATGTGCTTCTGGGTTTGTCAGATGTGCCAGATATGTGACAGTAAATTTGACTTCCAAAAATAAACCCCCAAACTATTATTCCTGTCTAAATGGAATGAAAACTTCATTTGCCACACCTATTTTTTTAGTTCACAGTTAATATACATTATATAGAAGATAAAAGAAAAAAAGATGTTATCAAATTGTACCTTTCCTGAATCTTCTTCCCTTTCCTGGAGGCTGCAAGAACATCGCTAATGCTTTTTTGCCTGCGTTTTTGTCCAGTCCTTTCCTTTCTGACTCCTGCTTGTCCCTGGGTAAATATTTTCATTGGACTCTTTTAGGATTTGGTTATTTTATCCTGAACACTAACATTACTAGGAGGCCATTTTTTAATAGATTAAATCAGAGTTGATTTTTTCCCTCCACATAGCACTTCATGTTTCCCTCGTATTCTGTGTTTGGGGATAGATTTACATACATCTTAGGACTTAAATCTAGGCAAAGAGCTGTATGAGCTGAAACGTGTAAAAAAGAAGGAAATAAAACCATGAAATCAGCCCACAGCCATAAATCTTTGGCTTTTAAGACTGATTGTGTGATGTAAGACTTCTTAAAATGTTTTGAAAGACAGCATAATTAAAGACATGGAAGTAAAGGATGTAACATAATTTGTCATTTGTATTGAACACATTAATTAAGCAATTTATTAGAGCTTGTTATGCTGTGGGCTGGTAGTGTTTGTCCTTCACATTAGATTTCACAACAGAGAAGTAGTTATTGAGGACGTTGAATCATGGCCGTGAGAGGATGCTCCTTGGCAGCAAGTACCATTAAAATGTTTGTTGGGAGTCCAGCAAAATAGCACAGAGAATTACAGTGGAAACAGAATGGGTGTTTACACAGTTGTTTATGGGAGACACACCAGTAGCTGGTAGGTCCTGTAAACAGTCTTTTTGTTAATATTACCAGTTCTTAGAATTTTGAATCTTTCTCTTACTCGTAGATATATTGTTGTGAACTCTTTCCTTTACTGTATTTGAAGATTCACTCTTACCACATCTTTGTCACATTTTGGTTCTATTAGCTTGTTGCAACCTAGTTTGTATTACACTCTTGTTAGACTTACCCTTTAATAATTCCACATTTTCCCCTTTTCTGTCCCTGAAAGCCTAAAGAATTAATGGGATCATCTCATTATTTGTCTTTTCTGAACTTAAGGCTGCCATAAGCCACCATTCTTATGCATGAAAAAGGGGCACCTTGGAAGAGGTAATTTCAGTAAAGGAAAGACATGGTAGGATTCCCATATTCCCTGGTAATACTGAACACACTTCTGTACTCAAAAAACCCCAACCAGCCCAAACTGGAGCATCTGTGGAGAAGAGGAATTAAAGTGTTCTAGGGAATGAGAAGAGCCTGTTAGGAGAGGATGGTAGACAAATCAGCCTGTAAGAAATAAAGACAGAGCATGCTGAGTGTTTTGTGCTCCCTACCTCCCTGGGGAAGAGAAATGAAAAAAGGATTTAATCTAAAGCGAGGGTCTGGGAGTAGGAAGATGAATAAACATACCTGTTTGTGTGCTGGAGCTCAGCAAGCAGAGGGGGAAAACGTTAAGATTGAGCACTTTCCTGGTGCTGATGGTGCTGCTTTGTGCTGCAGTGCTGGGGGAAGGCTGAGCTGGGTTAATCCTTGGGATTAGAAAAAGAGGAAAGTGGGAGAAAAGGAAACAGGTCATTCATGAGTAGGCTCACATGGGGAATACTTATTTTTTATGCTCCTGTAATTCAGCAGTTTATCTTGTTTTTATTACCTCCACCAACTTCATCTTGTACACAGGGTTTATTTTTTAACCTCTGCTTCAAAGCATTTGTTTTAGATGAGAGGTCCTGTGAGTTGTTCTTAAGTGGTGGTGATTTCTTCCAGCTTTGCTTATTTGTTGATGGCTGTGGGAGGTGATTTAGTGCCCCTCTGGCTACCCAGTGGTCCCATCTGCCACTGCTCAAGTTGTGTGTCCTGTGATGCAGCAGCAGCCCCTGATCAGTGCTGCCACTCCAGGGGCAGCCAAATTGGCTTCTCCTTCAGCTGGAACAGCTTTAGTGGAAAAAGGAGATGGCTCGACAATTCTGGTCATAAATGTTCTTTACCTTTTGCTCCTGTGCTGGACTTTGGCCATGGCACTGTGGATGTCATCCACCTGCCCTAGCAACCAGCATGGCTGCTGAATTAGCAATTTACAGACGCTGTGTAAATTCTTGGAGTACTGAATCCAGTACATTAAAGGAACTCAGAAAGGGCTTGGTATTGCAGCAGTATTTAGTGGGCAGCACTTCTACAAGGCCTCAGGCAGTGTAAGCCGATGCTGCAAGGGACAAGAATTTATATTTTCTGTGGGATATTTAGCTTCATCTCATACAATGGCAGGTGGTACCCTTAACTGTAGAACATTTTTAATTTTTTAATCATACTGAGCTCTTTGCCTTAGTTTGTGACTCATATTATGTTGGCTAATTTCTGTCCTTAAAGAATTCATATTAACTGAATTTATATTGAAGTTCCTGCATTATAATCAAAACACCCTCTTGCTCTTTCACTCGCTTAAGAAAGATTATTCAGGAATATTTAAATAGGTCTTGTTTATTCCGTTCCTTAATTTTCTGCATCTCCTGTACACTCCTACTCTTTTACTAAAAAATCCTACTTAGGACCTCTTTTGTACTAAGTAATCTTAATCAGCTTTCTCCCACTGCAGCCCCAATAGCAGCCAGTCCTGGTGCACTTCCCTGATAATTTTTTTCAGTATGTTTTGCCTTATTAGCCCATGATGTAATTGCCTACTTCGTGTTTACGATGTTGCTTACTTTGGCTCTGTTCATATTTGATGAGCATATCCTCTGTTAGTGTTGCTTTAAGTATTTCTTCTTTTAGTAATGGGGTTGTGGAGTGAGTTAGTTTTAAAAGAAAAACAAGAAAACAGACCTTCTAATAAAAAGCCCCTCAGCTTTGACTTTATCTGTGCTTATCCATTAAACCTTAGTAAAGTGAAGAACGCCCCTGCACACAGTTGTGTGACAGGTGTGATGGCTGCATAATAACACGGTGTGAGGATGCAAGGGGATTTGTCACCACAGTGCCAGGGGGGGTCTCACTGTGCACCCACCTCATCCCTTTCCTCTGTCAGGATGTCTGATGGAGACCTCAAGGGTCTTGGCCTGAGATTGCTGCTTCCTCTCCTTGCAAATCCTTGTCTCTCTCGGTAGGCTCCCAGTAATGAGTTTGGGAATAACCCTGGTTTTCCAATCCTTTAAATTTAATCCCAAAACTCACTATCATTCAGACCATTGTAAATGCATTTGCCGTTTTCTTTAAGTGTGGGAGAAGAGACATGAGGCTGGGCTGCCTGGGAGATGCTGTGGTCCCTTCCAAGTCTGCTCCCATAATGGTCTGACTGACTATGCTGAGGCCATCATTCATACAGGGGTGAAACATGAGCCTAATTCCTGATGAAAATGGCTAAATGTGCATTTTTAAGTTTTTCTCTTTTCTTTTTCACTCTATTGCTGGAGATAATGTACCACACAGTGACTCAGGCTTTCTGCTGGTAATAATATTTCTTACTGATAGGGGAAAAACCAGCTTTAAATTATTCCACATATCAATGGCCACATGCATCAAAAACAAGCTAAGAAATGCTAATGACCTCAATGCGTGAATATCCAGAAGGCAGAAAGCTTTTGTAGTATAAATGTATCATTTAATGAAAATATTGAAAGAAAGTCATTTCCATGAAATTCATCTATCAGAATGTTATTTTTAATAGATGAATTCATTGCTTTACCCAGAGTATTTTTCTTGTCAGTCTTTTTCCAGACATAGAGCCTTACTGTGCTCTCTTTGGGGTATAAACAAAACAGCATTTGCATTGGTTCTCCCCATACTCTATAGCAGTGAATTGCAGTAAAGCATGAATTTGACCTCCCTAATTCTCTTTGCCTTAAAAGTGCCTGAAAAAGTCCCACTTACTAGGAGGTTCTTTTGTTGTATTTATTTTTGTGAGTTCAAAGGAAAAACTCTAACCACTTCTTCTAGGTTGACTGTGAAAAATCAGAAGTGGTTCTTGACAAAACTGGTGTTGGTTCCCTCTGAGATACAATCAATCTCCTAATGTATAACGTGGGTAACTCCATACCTTTTCATATGCCTTTTCCTGGGCAAGCAACGTGCATCATACGTCAGTGTAGGCACTCTAGGGTAGGAGGTATTTGCTTGCTTTGTTGCCATGTAGTGACACTAAATTCAATAGCACTTCAAAAGTTCTCTGAAGTCCTGCAGTGAAAGGGTCTCTTTCATTTGCTCGTTGGGGAGTTTCCACAATGAGCTAATCACTACATAAACCTATTTGTCTTCCAAATTAGCAGGAGTTGAACAATCTACTTGTTTCAGTGAATGAAATTGACAAGCATGTGAAAGAAATATTAGCCAGCCATTTCTATAAAACATTAACTTCTTTATCCAGAATTGCTTTTTGCGTAGTTAGGATCAGTAGTACTAAACTTTTCCATAGTAAGTGGCACACTACAGCGCTGTCTTCCTGCAGAATAAGTACTCTCGGTGACTTTGTTGCTCCTCACACTTTGCCCAGCAGTGGCAAAACTGATAGACAGTTTATTTTTGCTGTATTTGCATTTGAATAGTGACTAAGTGGTCAATTCTCATGACAGCAAGTGGGAAAAGCATGGTAGAAGTTTCATGAAAAAAACCTGCGCCCGAATCACATCTTCTCAGGGCTCTTGAAATGAGCTCTACTCCTTCCTAAGATGCAAAGGAATTGAATTTCCCAGTTGGCCGGAGTCACTGTGTTTAGAGAGTCAGAGCAACAGCCTGGGGTTGGCAGCCCTGCTCTTAACTGGGTTGTCTGCCAAAGAAAAGGTGAAAATGCTTTTTCCATACCTTGAATCAGTTAAAATACTGATCCAACTTCTCCAGTCTTAGCCTATGTTGCCCTGGTTTTTGTTAAGCCTTCTGTTTTTAACCTTGGAGTCAGATTCTTTCACACAGTTTCATGTAAATAATAGCCAGTGTTTACTTAACGGTATTTTCTGTTTTTCATTCCTTTTGTAATAAGAGAACTTTGATGAGCACCTTTCTTCTCCAGTGGGATTGAGAAGGAAGTGACATGCTCTCCAATCCCTTGTGGAGTTAGGACGTGTATATGAATGTGAAAAATGTAAATAATAAACAGTATTATTCCTTCCTTTCTGCTGAACCTGGCAGGTGTGAGAGAGTCTTTATTGTGTCTTCCCAGACACAAGCCTTCCTGGGAAAAGTTTAGTTAACGTATCTTAGAGCTGAGCTTTGGGTGCTTACTTTAGTGTTGTGAATTTTAAATCCGTTGTATTAAAAGTCATTTTTTGAGTAAGTACTTTTCTCTCCACTGTTGCCTTTTTCTCCCCATCTAAGTACAGAAACTAATGTGATTTTCTTTCATTTAAAATTCTCCTAAGTCCAGGCATTAGACGCACCGTGGTAGCAACACTAAATGTCTGGATTTTTTTACCTAGAAAAAGCATTTATGTAACACACAGCTTTTAAATAGCTTAACAAATCCAGTACCTGATGTGACTGTGACCATGCATGCAAAGTTTCAACTTGTACAAGGAGAAAAATAAAAAATAAAGCTGACTGTAAATGGAAGTGCTTTCTCATCTTAACTGTATGGTATCATCATCAATAACTAGAACCTTTTCCTGTATAATCTCGCTTTTTTCATACCCAGTTTGCTCAGTGATATTGTAATTTCAGCATTTGTAGCCTTACATGGTTTTCTTTGTTGTTGCCTGTTAGGATATTGCAACAGTGACTGCAAGAAGTGAATAAGGCAGGTATAACCAGGTCAGTTCCTGATACTAATATCAAGTCTTCTCAGGGAAGTGATGAAAACCTTATAATTAAAGTTATTTATAGTGCAACTTGATAAAAAAATTGGGAAAGAGGTGACAGTATAGTACAATAAGTGTTTTTCTTCTCTAACTTCTATTGCTGTATTTGAACCATCCCTTGTACTGTATTTTTGCAGTTCAGAGGCCAGTTTAGGAACAAAAGTGATCTTTCTTTTGTGCAAAAGTGTGTGTGTGTATCTGTGTATATTTTTGATAGATAGATACATAATGTAAATGTCTAAGTTACTCATTACTGTGATGCTCTGACATGTGGTATTTCACACTACCATTTACTAACATTCCTCAAATTTTTTTTCATTTTGGTTTTCTTTAAAAGGGCTCATAAAGGGATCATGTTCAATTGCAAATTACAAGTTTGGCAGAGCACATAAATTCATTAGTGGAGAGGTCAGGTGTGCAAAAACCTTGACGTATCAAAATGAGTCCTGACCTGGCTTCTGAGACAGTTAGAAACAAGATACTTTAGATAGATGTTTACTTCCCCACTTTTGCTTTAAGCTACAGTCATCAATTATTTTGTAAGTCGAGGATAAATTTCTGGTGCAACTTTTTTCCAATTTTCTCTTTCATGATTGTTATTTAAAAGCCTTCTACTCATGTTATTTTCTGTCATTTGACCTCCGTAGCTTTCTACTTTTTGATACATGAAAATAATTAAATGATGATTGGATAAATAACACATCTGAAAACAAAGCTGGATTAATAACAGATGAACATTTATACTCGATAGTGTAATGAGACTGAAAAATGTTTTTCCATCTGAGTAAGATCCTGAGCTAAAGTTACCTTTTCATCCGTTTCCTCAGGAAAGAGAAAACTTGTTGTGCAGCATGAAATTGGAATAGTGACGGGGAAAATGCAGTTCCTCTTTGCACCTTTTCAGTAGCAGAAGCAAGAAGAAAATCAGGGGATGACAGAAACAAACCTCTCTTGGTCTTAGAGCAATTTTTAGCACTGATAGTGTACAAGAGGAGACTCATGAGCTGCAACACCAAAATCTAGTGCAATGCTGATAAGATGTTGTAACAAACAGCAAAAAGCCACCAATACTGTTGTGTTCATATTTCTCTGTCAGGTGGAGCAGCTGCTACATACATCTCCCAGAGCAGCAGCTTAGTAAATGCTCTGAATTGCATTTTGAATCTCTCGTCCCTGCCTCTCTGGGGAAATGAGCTAAAGACGTGCAGAAGAACCATGCAAATAATCTTTTTCTCAGGAAAAAGTAGCTTAATTCAAGCCACTGTTGAGAAAGAGATAAAATAGGGTTTAGGCTGTTATCATATGCAGAGATATTTGAGGCAGTAGTCTGTATATTGATGGCAATTTAGTCTGAAAATAGTGTTTATTAACTCAAATATGTTAGACTTGAAAAACTAAGCAATATGAAGATAAGAGATGCTCTACCCTGGATGATAATGTCAGGCTTGGTAAATGCTGAAAATGCAGATGGAAAGGCAAATCCGTGGGAACAGAGAGCACACCAGGCAGGACAAGGCTGGAGAGAGAGCAGCCAGGAAAACACCAACAAAAGACACCTTGAGAGAGACAAAATTGGCTCACCCTTTGGAAAAAAAACCCCAGCAAACCCAAAACAACAAAGACAGAAAGGTAATATAGAATTAAAATTCTGGATTAAGGTGCTACTTTCTCCCTTGGGATCTGCAAAGTAAAATTAACATTTTTGCTCTCTCGAGTATAGAGCTTGGTTATAGATCTTTATTCAGATGAAGGAGCTTGATAGACATAATCTAAATCTGAAGTACATGGTAAGAATATGTGTGTGTAATTTTCACAATATATAAATTGGGGGGTTTTGTTTGGTGGTTTGTTTAGGGTTTTTTTACAAAACTTTTCTTCTCTCAGGTGAGGTGCCTACATGACCACAGGTTCTGCAGAACTGTTGTACTTTTTTCTGATTTTAGTGAGTTTTATTTGCCATTAGGATGACTACAGAGGAGGCATATTTGAATTAAAACAATAATATTGTAGTGGTATCAGTGAACAGAAGTGTCAGTATGGCACCCAAAGCTATAAAGGTTATTTAGTGATGACACAGTTTTCCAAACATACAATAACAAGAACACAATTTAAACATTAAATTCACTTTGGAGCAAGAGGAAATACTAAAATAAAATTTTTATATGTTGCGGTAGTTACCTCACTTGCTACTGAAATGTAGTTGTTTCTGGGGATGTGCCATAGCTCTGCAAATAGTCTGGAACATTTTAGGAGAAGTTGGAGAATAACTTACTGTAGTGAGATAAGTAGAATGAAAATACCGAAGTCCACAAGGATACCTTGGTTTGGCCCAAGTACACTGGAGACTAACCATAGGGAATTGATGTAATGTGTCTTTCAGAAAACTATACCAGAGCATTGTTTATATAGTGCTTTATTTAGAACTATTTCATTTTGGTTTAGTGTGTGTGACAGTTTAACAAGCATTAAAAAGGCCTGGCCATGCCTTGGTGATGTCCATCTGAAGCACATCGTCAGCACCAGTAATGAAATCGGTCCTTTCTATGTGAGCATAAAAAAAAAACCTCAAAAAAACCTCAGAACATTGAATTGCTTATAAGTAAGAGTGGATATTATTTCTGTCCCAGCTCAGAAAGTGTTTCCTTTAGATGATATATAATAGTGCTTTTTTTCCTGTATATTTTTAATGAATTTTGTTTAAAAATTTAATTTCTAATCCAGTGAGAACCGGTAGCATCTATTCCTTTCTTTTGCAATGTATCTTGTTAATTCGATGGAGTCTGTAGGCATTTCTTTTGCATATTTTGTTCCTTTNCATCTGAAAACAAAGCTGGATTAATAACAGATGAACATTTATACTCGATAGTGTAATGAGACTGAAAAATGTTTTTCCATCTGAGTAAGATCCTGAGCTAAAGTTACCTTTTCATCCGTTTCCTCAGGAAAGAGAAAACTTGTTGTGCAGCATGAAATTGGAATAGTGACGGGGAAAATGCAGTTCCTCTTTGCACCTTTTCAGTAGCAGAAGCAAGAAGAAAATCAGGGGATGACAGAAACAAACCTCTCTTGGTCTTAGAGCAATTTTTAGCACTGATAGTGTACAAGAGGAGACTCATGAGCTGCAACACCAAAATCTAGTGCAATGCTGATAAGATGTTGTAACAAACAGCAAAAAGCCACCAATACTGTTGTGTTCATATTTCTCTGTCAGGTGGAGCAGCTGCTACATACATCTCCCAGAGCAGCAGCTTAGTAAATGCTCTGAATTGCATTTTGAATCTCTCGTCCCTGCCTCTCTGGGGAAATGAGCTAAAGACGTGCAGAAGAACCATGCAAATAATCTTTTTCTCAGGAAAAAGTAGCTTAATTCAAGCCACTGTTGAGAAAGAGATAAAATAGGGTTTAGGCTGTTATCATATGCAGAGATATTTGAGGCAGTAGTCTGTATATTGATGGCAATTTAGTCTGAAAATAGTGTTTATTAACTCAAATATGTTAGACTTGAAAAACTAAGCAATATGAAGATAAGAGATGCTCTACCCTGGATGATAATGTCAGGCTTGGTAAATGCTGAAAATGCAGATGGAAAGGCAAATCCGTGGGAACAGAGAGCACACCAGGCAGGACAAGGCTGGAGAGAGAGCAGCCAGGAAAACACCAACAAAAGACACCTTGAGAGAGACAAAATTGGCTCACCCTTTGGAAAAAAAACCCCAGCAAACCCAAAACAACAAAGACAGAAAGGTAATATAGAATTAAAATTCTGGATTAAGGTGCTACTTTCTCCCTTGGGATCTGCAAAGTAAAATTAACATTTTTGCTCTCTCGAGTATAGAGCTTGGTTATAGATCTTTATTCAGATGAAGGAGCTTGATAGACATAATCTAAATCTGAAGTACATGGTAAGAATATGTGTGTGTAATTTTCACAATATATAAATTGGGGGGTTTTGTTTGGTGGTTTGTTTAGGGTTTTTTTACAAAACTTTTCTTCTCTCAGGTGAGGTGCCTACATGACCACAGGTTCTGCAGAACTGTTGTACTTTTTTCTGATTTTAGTGAGTTTTATTTGCCATTAGGATGACTACAGAGGAGGCATATTTGAATTAAAACAATAATATTGTAGTGGTATCAGTGAACAGAAGTGTCAGTATGGCACCCAAAGCTATAAAGGTTATTTAGTGATGACACAGTTTTCCAAACATACAATAACAAGAACACAATTTAAACATTAAATTCACTTTGGAGCAAGAGGAAATACTAAAATAAAATTTTTATATGTTGCGGTAGTTACCTCACTTGCTACTGAAATGTAGTTGTTTCTGGGGATGTGCCATAGCTCTGCAAATAGTCTGGAACATTTTAGGAGAAGTTGGAGAATAACTTACTGTAGTGAGATAAGTAGAATGAAAATACCAAAGTCCACAAGGATACCTTGGTTTGGCCCAAGTACACTGGAGACTAACCATAGGGAATTGATGTAATGTGTCTTTCAGAAAACTATACCAGAGCATTGTTTATATAGTGCTTTATTTAGAACTATTTCATTTTGGTTTAGTGTGTGTGGCAGGTTAACAACCATTAAAAAGGCCTGGCCATGCCTTGGTGATGTCCATCTGAAGCACATCGTCAACACCAGTAATGAAATCTGTCCTTTCTATGTGAGCATAAAAAAAAACCCTCAAAAAAACCTCAGAACATTGAATTGCTTATAAGTAAGAGTGGATATTATTTCTGTCCCAGCTCAGAAAGTGTTTCCTTTAGATGATATATAATAGTGCTTTTTTTCCTGTATATTTTTAATGAATTTTGTTTAAAAATTTAATTTCTAATCCAGTGAGAACCGGTAGCATCTATTCCTTTCTTTTGCAATGTATCTTGTTAATTCGATGGAGTCTGTAGGCATTTCTTTTGCATATTTTGTTCCTTTCTGTGCTTTAAAAAACTTCCTGCTACACTGTATGTTATTCAGCCATTTGTGGCTTGAAACACTGCCTAAATGCTGGCTTATGTTTTCCCATTTTCAGGCCGTAGCTTTTTATGTCTCACAACTCAAGTCTTGCAGCAATAACACTGAGTTCCTGCTATGGTTAGAAAAACACCACCCATTTGAAAATATCATCTGCCACCACTTTATTGTACAATAAATAGATTTACTTTGGAGGGTTGCAATATCTCATTTGACTCTCTAGCTGTTTTTTAGACATGAAGTTTTTATATAAAACCCAGAATAGTTTTGCCTTCCATGGCTGATAACTTTTTTGGAAAAGTCGAAGTGGAAGATTTCTGACTGAATTCCATATGTAGGAGAGCCTTAAAAAAGTCCTTTCTGTATTTTTTCATTGTACTAATATTAAGCCAAACTTTGCAGAGACTTCACCGCATGGAAGTACTATCTCTGTTCTGTCACCAGCCTTATCTGTTAAATCCCAATGAGTGTGAAAAATGAGAAAAATCTGGGTTTACTTGGCTGTTTCAGCAGAATGTTGAGAACGGCCAGATTGCTGGAGAAGACGACTCTCTTGGAAACCCTAACAGCCCGGCCTTCTCATCTGTAGGCACATAGAGCTCATCTGAGTGTGTAAATAAAAATAAATAATGCAGTGAAAAAATATGCAGAGTATTTTGCCGAAGTGTTTCAATTTTGGATCTGCCATAACTAATTTAAATCTTCTGTTGGATTTATGCAGGCAAGGGGTCAGGTTTACAATGTTTGTAATTTAAAGCTTTTCTGCTACTACACCTTTTCTACTTTTATATCCTGTCATGATACCTTTTTGCTGCAAAGAAAGTCCTTTTTATTCCCTTTTCCTTTTCTGCTTTGAAGCGAACATTTGCTTCTCCATTTATATAAGGTAATGAGATCAGAGTAGCTCCGGATTCTTTAAATCAATCTAATTGGGCTTCTTTTAGTGTGTAGAATATCCTTTTGCACAGGACTTTGATTTCTTTGTGCAGTAGCTCCACCTCCAGCGCTCCATATCTCATATGCCTTTTTAATGAAAAAAAACCCAGCAAGGAATTGTCATCCAAATGGCCGTGGTCTGTTCTCTCTTTCAGGCTGATCCACGGAGGGCAGCTGTTAAATGGCCTGGCGGGGCCCACGGTGATGAACGCGGCTCCGTTCCTGTCCACGACGTGGTTCTCCCCGGACGAGCGCGCCACGGCCACGGCCATCGCCTCGCTGCTCAACTACCTGGGCTCTGCCGCCGCCTTCCTGGTGGGGCCGCTGGTGGTGCCGCCCCCGAACGGCACCGCGCACCTGCTGGCCCGCGGCAGCACCCAGCACATCAAGGACCGCATCGAGGCCGTGCTCTATGCAGGTGTGGGTCGGCCGCGGCACTGACAGACACAGAAAATGCGCGTGCTTTCGCGTGTGGCTGGTGCTTGAGAACCACTACCCTCTAGTGGCTGGTTTGCACAGGAACTAGTTTCTGGCTGAGGGAAAATAATTAAGTCAGGAAGGCTTAATTTTTTTTTCCTTTTGTGTAGGAAAGATTTTCAAATTGCCTTTTGTGCAGACTGACTCCAAAGGAAGTAATTCAATTGTTTGTATTGGCTGATCTTGGGAGAAATGTCTTCTTACAGTTTCCCTGAGCTTCCAAACTGGTTTTTGCTTATTGAATTTTCATTAAAAATATGTTTCCATGACAAGTTGTGTTTCTTCTACTGTTTCTGTAAGGATGGAAGTCCAATAGTTTTTTAGCATTAAATTCTTTTCTGCATTAACTGAGCCTTAATTTATGACCTGCACTTGCCTTTCAAATGTGAATAGATTATTAGTATGTAAGAATCTAACACTGAAATTAAAACACAATAGATTTTGTTTTTAACTAAAACAACGGCATTTTTACTGGAGAGCAATTTCAGTGCAGTGACATTGGTTTAGTGGAAAAAATCACTGATATAAAATTCACCTGATAGAACTTGGATTTTATGTTCTTGCTCTTTTTATTGCAATGGCTTCTATGCCTCTTCCTGTCACTTAGAAAAATTAGCAGCAACCTTTAAGGAAACAGATTTGGTTAAGTGGTTTAAGTGTCTACATTCTGATTTTTAGTGGATATAAATTGGTACAGCATTAAGAGTTGCACATCTGATAGGGGTTTTCCCCTCTTATAATTGCGTCCTCTGAAATTCAGCCAGGAGTTAATCCTAAGTGTTCTAGAAATCCTGAGGTATATACTGTATAGTTTATATGGAGGTTTAGGGGATTGAGTTAGCTGTTTGTGATGATTTATTCCTTGATGTTATTCTTATGGAAATTGTCAAGTTAATATTCCTGTTGGGCAAGGGCCACTTTAATGTTTGTTTTAAAGAAAGTCTAGTAAAATTTGAATCATGACTTCAGCAAGTATTTCTGAGTTTTATTACTTTTTACTGGGCTCAGATGGAACAACAAGAAATTCAGGTTTGGCTAAGCCTTTTTCACAAGTAAGTATGGTGTTAGGCTCTGAAAAATCTCATGGCAGATGAAAATGGCTAGTGTGAAAGAAGGAAAAACGAAAGCAAGCTCCTTCTGTCCTGAGGAGCAGTAGATAATGGGAGGAAAACCCTAGCAATTAGAGAAGTGCTTTAGCTCTCCCTCTGCAGGTTTTCCTTGGAGAGGGAAGAATTCATCTGCCTAAGGAAGTACCATGTTGTGCTTGAAACCACTGTTTTGAGTCTGGTAGCACTAGAAATGTTGCTCTGAGGAGCACATTAG
Source organism: Platysteira castanea (assembly GCA_013397175.1). NCBI lineage: Eukaryota > Metazoa > Chordata > Aves > Passeriformes > Platysteira > Platysteira castanea. The sequence continues at coordinate 1,804,045 of VYXC01003415.1, forward strand.
ATTCATATTCTCTTCTGTTCTTTTCTGGGAGGTTTTCCTAGGCATTTTCCTCAGAAACAGGGATGGATTTTGCCACCAAGGTTCAGGTCTTGCCTGCCTCATGTCTCAGCATGGCTCTTTCTACCTTTCTGAGCTGGCAAGGGTGTGGGAACACCCTTGTAGACCTGTTTGGGATCACTAGTCCCAGCAAGAGATGATCCTACAGCAGCTCTTCATCTTCCTAGGAATTGTATTTTGTGGGGCATCAGTATTTCTCACTTAATATTTGAAAGCGCTTTGGATAGAGATGGTTTCTTTGTGCTTGTGCTTGTGTCCTTTGGGATGTGTCTTTTCAGGAGCTGCAACCCCTGTAGCTGTACAGACAATGACAGAGAGCTGCTTTGTGAACATTGCTGGCCTGCAGTGAATCACAGTGATGATGGAAAACCTCCAACTGGTTTAAAATTGCACAGAACTGTCAAAGAGGAGTTTGCTTTGAATCCCTCATGGGATTTGTTCTGTCACATGTCAGCCCTGTTTCCCTGGAGAGCTGAAGGCACAAGGTCCCTGCTGGCTGCTTTCCTGTGCTCTCGTATTCCATGGGCTTTCATTTTTTTTTTTTGGCTGCCTCATGGTGGGTGATAGTGAACAGACAGCTCTGTTCACCTGTGGGACAAAAAATAACCTGGTAGGTGTGGTAGGGTAGTGTTTGTTCCCTTAAACACCTGGGCAGAACACTAGGCTCAAATTGACTTCACAGATTAGTAGTAAAGGTTTTGCAGAATTTAAAAGAACAGGGAGCTGGACCCAAATGTCCCACTTCCCCACTTCTTCAGCAAATGTGGTCAGGTTTGGTATGAGTTCTCCTTCCAGATACTACGGGAAAGCCAGTTTCACAGGGTAAGCACTCTGCACATCTAATGAGCTTGTTGCTTTTGTGTGAGCTAGCGTTAAATAAGCAGCCTCCCAAAGTTAGATGATGTCTTTTAAAAGACAGTAATGATGTGAATTGTTAACTTGGGATCAGTAGTGTGCCAAGAGTGTGCAAATTTTCCAAGGACTTAAGCTCAAACATGATTATGAAGCAATTGCTTATAAACCCATTCTGAAATTGCTCTGTTAACTCCAGTCTCTTCAGTGTTTTAATAAATTGCTGTTCCCTTATCTCAAACACGGACTAAGAGCTCAGCTGAATTGCCACAGCCTCTTTCTGTGTCATCTGTGTTGCTGTACATTCTGGTTCATAGCCCAAGTAGTACGGATGTAGCAAATCAGCATTGAATTGTATTACCTGAATCACATAAGGAAGCATGAATTATTCTGGACTGCAGCCAGAGCTTTTAGCTTTGTGCTTTCCTATGTATCAATGTAAAATCATTATTAGTTAAAAAAAAAAAAAGGTTTGTGTGTAAGGGGCCCTCTTGCCCCCTGGAATGTTCCCACAGGACAAGGTGGGGAGGAGGGTTTCTGGGATTGGGTAGGTTTTTGTGCTATAAGTAGCCTGTCTGCAGGAAAAATACTTTGTATCAAGGAGGCTTGTGGCTCTGTAAACTTCTTTTTTTTTTCCCTTTCATTTTTTTTTTTGTCTGTTAGGGGTTTACACAAGTATCAGGGTGCCTGCTTCCTAGGCTGAGATGCAGGCATCTCTCACGTCACAAGGCACTGTGGTGTGGTACCCAGCTTTTGTGAAGTGTTCCAGTTTCACTCCTCCACAAGAGATACATGCACATGTCTGTGTCTCTGCACGCTAATTTATGACTTGCCCAATTCCAAGTGCTTTGCTCTGTTTGAGCACATCCATTGCACTGTTGAGAAGCCGGTAGCTCCTGAAGAGGAGCTTCTCTCTTGTGACTGCAGCTCCCTCGCTCTCAGCATTGACCTATTTCTTACCTTCTCAATTTTACTTACTTTTACTCACTACTTACATGCCCAGGAAAAGTTTTAGATTGTATTCCTCTTTCTCTAGTCTGGTAAAATAAATGATGGAGATAAGGGTGTGGGTTTCCTATTGAGGAAGGATTTCAGTATGTAAGAAATCAGATGTGTTTGGCAGTACCTGGACTTTTGATGGAGGTGTAAGTATTGTATGCAAAGCTAAGATGGCACTAAAAACTCATATTCTTCAACAGAGGGAAATGCTTTAGTTTCCAGAGTGAATTCTGCACTTCTCTTTTGTGCATGAGAGCAGAGCCTATGTTGGCGAATTAGTTAGCCTGCAAAGTATAACACTGGGAAACAGTAAAGAGTTGCAAGAAGGTACTACAAGGACAGCATGCTGAACTTAATAATTAAAGAAAAAACAAAAGAGGGTTGCTATACTGCTCCTACTACAGCAATTTCAATGGCAGAAATGTTGAGGTAGTGCATAGATGAGGCCCCAGATGGGCACCTGTTAGGAAATATGTCTATGACTTAAAATTATCAATACGTTTTACATTCTTCAGAAAAAAACCCGGCCTTTCCCCTTACAACATTGCAGTATAACAAAGTTAAATAATGAGTACCTTGGACAAAATTTATGGGTTTGTGTGACCACATTCTTGATTGGCTATACCTGTCTGTAGTCTTAAATCTTCCTTTAATATGTGATTAAAATGTGTGTATGCCTGTACATATGTATACCTGTAAACCTCTATGTAGACTAGAGGCAGGAGGGGGATAAGCAGCTTTTGCTAAAGAACTGTATAGAATCATCCTGTAGTGACAGAGCATCTCATCCCTCTTAGGTCTGGGATGATCAGTTACAGCCAGTTCTTTATTCACTGCTCATGGTCTCCAAAACAATGTGCACAAAGATAGAAATTAATCTATTTTCTGGAGAGCAGAGGAGTGAGAAAGTCTAGTTAAAGTGCCCTTGGCCCTTGAAACATGCAGTTACACCACACCAGGAGAAGAGACACCACATAATTCAAAATGAATCGTTTGGTATTTGATCATGAAAAATGGCATTGTCACAGACCCGATATGCCTTTTTTCCCATACGCCGAATAGGAGCATTCATTTCCCTTCCCCATCTCCAGCTGATCCATTTACACTCTGAGTGTTATTTACTTTTCCGTTTCCTGAATTTATTTTCTTCTAGTTTAGCAGAAGACCTGGCAAAGTGCCATGTTCATATTGATTTATTAAAAAAAGAAAAGAAAAAAAGAAAATTAAGGCACTTGAGTATCCAGCTCTGCTGGGATTTATTTGTGGTGTCATTGAACACTTCTTTGTTATAAAATCACAAGTTCTTTTAAGATAACACACTTCAGCTATACATTTTTCTCTCTAGCAGCAAAGAATCGTGTTTTCAAAGGGGATAGGAGAAATACTGGGATTGAGGACTGTGGAGAACATGATATACATTGTAAAAGGCCTGTAAAACAAATTAATTAGACTGACTGCAGTTAGTTGTTTCTCTTCAGAATATCTGCTCATGGGACTTACTGTTTTCTGTGAAGTGCTCATCACTTTTCAAGCTCAAGTCCAAACTTCTGCTATGAAATTTTTCAAAGGTTTGGAATACCTGCTGCTAAACAAGCAGAGCATCCACAAACAGCTGTATTCTTCCTTTTTTTCCCCTCTTACCTGTAGTTTTTCTATTCATGAGCCATGGCTGCTTCTGCACTTTGCTCTTTATTTTCTGTTGCCATGTAGTACTGTTTGTGTCAGAACTGCTGCCTTGCTTGACCTTTTGTTTGCCTTCATCATCTTGTGCAATGAATAATTGTTATTCCATGCCCTGGGGCTTCCCCAGTGCCATCTGTTTAAAGTCTCTAGCATGCTGTTACCTGCACTGAATTACTTCCATTGCAAGGAAACGTGGCCAAATCCTCATATTGCAGTTCTCTCTGAAGAGAAAAAGTAAAAGCTTTCCTTTTGCTTCACTGAGTTCCCTGTGTGTGAGCCTCGTTCTCTGCAGCACCTATCACTGGAATGGACTGCCAGTCTCATTGATTCTCCATCTCAATTTGAAATCTTGTTTGTGGAAGGAGAAAGAAATTTCTCCTTCAAGTTACGGAATTCTGTTGTCAGGAGCAGTCAAGCGCTTGTGGTGGCGTTTATGTCTCAGAGGCTGGCTGATAACAGCACTGCAGTGAAATAAGTCTTTCAATGCTAACATCTGTTCTTGGTTTTGTTTTTCTTTGCCCTCTTGTTTAGAGTTTGGAATGGTTTCCCTGATATTTTCTGCAGCATTGGCCTACTTCCCCTCGCGCCCTCCATTCCCCCCCAGCGTGGCTGCAGCGAGCCAGCGGCTCAGCTACAGGAGAAGTTTTTGCAGACTCTTAAGGTAGGACCTCATTGGGTTTCCACTTCAAAGCAGATCAGTGCCTAAGTAAATAAAAACAAGTGTGCTTTAATCTTCTCATTGAGCAAACAAGTTGGTTTGTAGTGCTTTTAAACAAAATAAAATTAAATATTAATGTCAAGACATAAAAGGATGCTAACTGCTAAAGAGCAGACATTAAATTTTAAACCACTGTGTATATCTCAAGTCTTCATGCCAGTCCTTCAGCACCAGCAGTGCTTTAGTCCTCCTGTTAGCATGGCTTTCCTTACGCAACGTTTCTGTTACATCAGGTTATACAAGATTGTTAAAAGTGAGCTGTGAGAAAACAGTGAACAACACTGAGCAAAACTAACTTATAAGTTGCTTTCTCCTGTGCTTATTATATTGGAATGAATTTGGGGTTTAACTTCTCTTTTGAAGGATTATTCAGCTGCTTTCATTCAACCATGGAAGCAATGAATGAACTATCTGAAACTATTATATGATCTATTAAATATCATTAATTGTATGTTAAAATATGAAGTGGGAATAGGGGAAATGTCTCCAGATGTGTTTCTGGATAGGCTCAAAGGTGAGCTAGCTTTGTTTGAATTTTTAAGTTAAAAAAAAATAAAGGTTATGAAGAAAGTGACAGTATTGCAGCTTCTCCCACTTGGGTTCTTTTGGTAAGACCGAGCCCCACATCCCCCCAGTGTTTGTACAGCTTCTTATGTAATGGAAATATGATCTCAGAGGAACAGCTAAAGCAACCATAATATTAATGGTGAATAATTGTGAAGGCCCATGCACTGTAAATGATACTGCACAGAGGAACTTTCTGGGGCAGAGAAGAGCTGCTCCCTGGTACAGAATATGACTGACTTCACTGGGAAGCTTCTGACTCTTGCTGTAATTGTTTGTTGAGTGATGTAGTGGTATGAGCTGAATCTGCATATAAAGGATTGCTTGAAGCTTGATAATTGTGGAGCTTTAGACATTTAGTTACTACAGACCTATTATGGGCTGTACTTTCAATAAGTGTATTTAGAGGCAGTGGAAACAACTCATCCCTTGTTGTCACTGGGTTTTTTTCTCTTTTGTTTTTGGAGGCTTTCTTTTTTCGTTTGGGGGAGTAATTAGTTGGCAGAATGCTTAATCCTGTGTGTTCATCCTGGAGCAGGCTGGCACTCAGGAGGTGTGAGTGCGGCTGGGTGTAGTGGTGCTGGTATAGCTGGTGTTAGTCAGCAAAGTGACCTATTCGGGGTTTTAAAAAATAGCAGTTCCCTTAAGGACACTTAGCACACACAATAATGCTGTTCTGCACCCAAGCTGATGTGCAGTTAGACCCTGCCTGAGGGCTGTGTTGTAAAAATGTTGCTGTTGAACAGAAATCCAAACAGCAACTGGCTCCGCAGGTGAAATATAAAATTTCAGTTGACAGTGCTCCATATGGGAGTTTTATAACCATTAGATTCCATGGTCAAAGTGTTGTAAACAGTGGACCTGAGATACTGGTAAGGTCAGGATGTAAACAGCAAAGCTGGCTTACTGTTCACAATAATCAATGAAACTTAAGGAAACAAACTGGTCTCTTAAATAATGAGTATAGTTTGCGGTGTCTCCAAGAACCAAGAGGGTTTTTTTAAAAATGTGGACAGTTGCATAATTATATCTCTCTGCTCTCTGGTCTTTATGCATTCTTCCATGCTGCCCTTTATCAAAGGCACTTCTTCATTCCTCTGTACATGAAACAATCAACAGTTCATCATTAATCCCACTTATCTTGGGGAGCTGTTCAGTAACAATCTGTCATGCAAGGGAGTTTTATAAAAGAAAATGGTATCTGCCATGCTTCAAGAGAAATCCATCATCTGGTTCATTAGGTTTCTAAGCTCTCTTGCCTGCTTAATCTAGACTCCCTCTTGGCTCAGAGAGCCTTCCTTTTGACTTAGTGGTGTAGACTGAAGGTAACCAGCAGATGAGTACCAGAAAATCATGATTTCCCTTCATTGTAAACTTACCCTCTGGTGTAAGAACTGTGTAAGACATTTCGGATGTGTGTGAGCTGGTGGGCTGACCCAGCTGTGCATCAGATACACTCATGAGAATTGAGATGTTCATAATTTCCCTGTCTTCTCCCTCAGGCTCCAGTTTTATTACTTCAAAATAAAGCAACATAGCATAAATTTACCATTGAAGTCACTGACCTTTTTTTCCTTGGACACCAAGGGGATCTATCACATCCTTGCAACTCCCACACTCCTTCAAGTCCTTGGGCAGTCATCCACATGAACTGCTTCTTGCAGAGTTATTATACCATCAATAGAGGTCAACCATCCCCTATAGGCCCTTTTTGGGGAACTTTCTTAGGATCCTGATTCTTCCTTCTGATTTGGAGGGTTTCTCCTTGTGACAGATTGTAACAATTAGTTGATGTCTGATTATCTCCTGATACCAACTCTCTCAGCCTGCAGTGGGAGACAACAGATTGGTCATGGTTTGGGAGCTAAGCCCAAATCTTTTAACAGTCTATCACACACTGTGACAAGTGTAGTTTGAATTTCCATAAGAAAAAGTGTAGTGCCCTATCTCAGTTTCTTGGGTGAAGAAAATATGACTTGTTTTTGTTTCCCCAGTTCAGAATATTTCTCAAACTTCAATGGAAAAAAAATCCTAGTGCAAGTAAATGGTTGATAAGTCTTAAAACCTGCATTAAAAAAAACTTCTTTTGATTTTTGTTTTGAAGTAATAAGATACTTTTATCCAGTTACATGTTTTATATTTTCTAGAGACTGTGTAAGCAATTTTGAAATTTCGTATCAGGAGTTTTATGCATCATTATTGCTTTAATGACACTTTCATCAACATCACCACCCAGTAATGGAAGCTGCTCAGAGTGTGCCTGATGTTAATAGGCACTGTCAAAGTTACTCTGAAAATGATGACTGACTTTGATGGGGCTCCCCTCTGAACCAGCCTGTCTTAGAGATTCTAGTGGCGTTAGGTTTCTGGAAAAAATCAATTCATATTCCAGCAGAATGATTTAACAGAGAGGCTAATGCTGATACCCTGTCATTGCTGATAGGATGGAAAACAGTGTGGGTTCAACAGCTGATAGTGTGACAGCACATTTTTCTACTTTCAGTGGAGCAATTGCAAAAATGCAAAAGCTGTGTACAAGTGACTGGAGCCATGAAAAGTGGAGCTGCTACTGAAGATGTGTGTTTTGAATGGCTTTAGCTAGCATGAGATATTGCTCGGCAGGGAGACAGAATGACACCTGGTGATCAGTGTCTCTGTCACTGCCAGGCTCCCTTTCTCCTGGTCACCTTCCTTGTTGTGGACTATGCAGGGGAGCAGCCTCTGTCCCTGGAGGTTGTCATCATGCAGAGCTGTTACTCTAGTATCAGTACTAGAAGTTGGATGTGGCACAGAGCAGCTATCCCACATCACAGTCTCTCTTGTTGCTTGAGTTACAGAAAACAAATACACCACAGGAAATGCTGGTCAAGTAAATGACAAAGTTCTCCCTCAAAAGTAGCTCTTTAAGGAAGCTGAGGTCCAGGTAGCCAAAGATTTTGAATATTCAGCAAGTGTTATTTTGGAACATTGCATTCAGACTTGTTCCCTCTTAGCAATCTACAATATGACTCTATCATGTCCGTGCAAAATTCCTTTTATTTTATTCTACAGATGTTGAAATGGCTTTCACATGGATAGTATTAAATAACATCAAATGCCAAGGTGATACAAGATAGACTAGGATAAGAGTATGGCATTCTTAAGAAAGAAAAAAAAGTTGTCAGGAAGACAGCAGCATTCAGAGAAATATAACCAATGTATAGAAGAGCTGAAAGTTAAAGAGTTGTTTTTCTTTGCATTAAAAAATAAATCTGACACGAATGATATTGAAAGCAGAGGATACATTCATGTGATGGGAATGTGTTATTCAAGAAGAGGATGTGTGAAAAAGAACAGTGCAAAAAGCACTGGCTGGTGTGTTGTGTGTGGAGCATATAAGGGAGTAAAACAGCCTAAGCTGCAAACTTACAAATGTTTTGGATAGTAACTGAATCTCTCTCTCCCTCTTGGCTTTCATAACTGTGTGCTATCAAATTGCCACTGCATGCCAAGGAACTGGTACTGATCAGGATCAATTTTATGTAAGTTGTTTGGGACTGGAGGGAGCCACATTTGGGATTACACAGATATCCCATGGGATAACTGACCTTGGAATCACTGTAAAATCTTTTCGCTTTAAAATATCACTGTTTCAGATTCCAAAGTATATTTTCTTTCCCATTTGAAACATTTTTGAGGAAAACCTGTATGTCTCTTAGCAAGGATTTCACATTTGCTTTCAGTTACGGAGAGTGGGGGAAGTTGTTGGTTAAATTCCTGTTTAGCTCTATACATTGAAGATGATCATACAGCTTTGACTGCTTCGCCTTTACTGAATACTAAAGGTTGAATAACTTTAATTGGGGAAAAAAGCAAACATGTTGACTATTTAGAGTATTATATCTGTCCCTGATTCTTCCAGTTCAGATTGTCAAAATTTTCCACTCTTGCAACTGTATGTCTCATTTCCAGAGCTTTCCTTTTCTTTCACCAAAATAAAGAGAAGTAAAACAGATTTGGGGGTTTTTTATTTTTAAGTACAGTTCAAGAGGCATGAATCTCTGATTTTATTTTTGTAATAAGCTTTTCATCTTTTAAATTAGTGCTTATTATTCCTAACGTGCACTTAGGCTAAGTAGGTTGCCCATGCCAATGCATGGAAGAATTGCTTGCAGAAATGAAAAACAGATGAGCCCAGCATGTTACAGGAATCTTTGAACTTTGTGGAGAGACTGGCTTTTTCTAAGGCAGTAACATATGAGCCACTAGAAACTCAGTGACATGGCTGGATACCTTTCTCATTTTCCCTGGCTCACTCTTCCTTCAGACTTTTGCTGTTTTTCTTGATGGGCAGAATATAGATTCTAGGGTGTGATTTACTCTCCTGGCTAATCTTGGTGCAGTTTTAATATAAGCTGAGGCTAATGGCAATGTTTTATCTTCACAGCAATTTCCGATTCTTGATGATTGCTTTAGCCTATGCAATACCACTGGGTGTTTTCTCTGGCTGGTCTGGTGTTCTGGATTTGATATTAACACCCATTCATGTAAGCCAAGTAAGTATCTCCTGACTGACAATCAGCAGCTGTTTTGTCAGTGGCATGTTTTTGTTTTGCACTAGCATGGAGTTTTATCAGGTTTTTATGTTTAACTTGCTATTAATACATGTGGACCACTTTACTTCCTGAAATTTTAAACAAAATTAACTATAGCTTTGGCATCCCAAACTGTCACAATTCTTCCTGCTGACTCTCCATCCATAGTGAGTCTTTTCAGAACTGTACACACCTTTTGACAAGAAGGAAGAAGTAGGTAAACAGATGGGAGTATTGTTGGCTGCTTCATCTCTAGTGAAAGAAAATAATGTTTGCCTGTGGAAAAGATAAAGTGGGAACAAGGTGATTTCCAAGCTTTTGATAGAGAATTATGAAAAAACAGAGGACATTACTCAGATTCCATAAAGAGAGGTCACATTTACGACATGGACTAGTCATACTTTCTGGTAGTGAATTTATTTCCTTTCCTAGAAAAAGCCTTGCACTTCAGATTACTGTAGAGAGCTCTTGTTAGCAGTTTGGAGCTCCTGCACAACATTTGTTTTGAAAGTAACTTAATCTTATTTTCTCAGCTTCAGCACATTTCTCTATGTTTTGTTTTGTTGTTTTTTTTCCTGACAGGTGGATGCAGGCTGGATTGGATTTTGGTCTATAGTTGGAGGTTGTGTTGTTGGCATAGCAATGGCAAGGTAGGAATAATTACAGGTCCTTCTCCGTTTCTTCAACTGTGATTGTCATTTAGTTTATCCTCTTAAGAACAGAACTTGTTTTCTCTCATCTTCCAGAAACTTGAAATGGAAAATTCATTTTGGGGTTATAATGTGTTTCTAGTAAAGCAAGAGTTTGTACCATGTTAGTGGTTGCTGGGGATTGAGAACTCCACATGCATATACCTGAATTTGAAAGTCAGACTATTATTCCTGACAATGGCTTCCTGTATGCTGCTTTTAAAGACAGCTCTGGTGAATTCAGCTGCCCGGTATGAGGGAGAACCTCACTGTAGCACATTTGGAAAGCATTGAAGAAATTATTGTCTGTCTCCTTCTATCAACACTTTTGGGCATATTGATTCCCAAAGGGATATAGGGAATGTAGCACAGGCAGCCTACCCACAATAACATTTTGTTCCTCTGCAGAGAAATTAGTCTGGGCCCATCTTGGGCAGGTTGCTGGATTCCTGCATAACCTATTTTCTGCTCTCTCCTGTGGGCTACAGTATGGGTGTACCTATGGTTTTATAAATCCAGACACAGCTCTCTCTAGCCATCGTGAATGCTGATGACATGGGGAGTGGAACAGCAAGGAATTGATTGCCCTTCCAAAAGGCTGCTGCTTTTTAGGGGGAAAAAAAGGGATGGGAAGGGGATGATGGGAGGGAGGAAAAGTCTTTTAGGAGGTACCTGAGCAGTGAGTTTATTATGTGATTAAAACCAATCACATGTTCCCCTTGCTTTGGGATATCTGAGTATTGTCCTGGCTTCTTTGTGTCAAATCTTTAGACTCCAGTTTCTGCAATGAGTTTAGCACATGTGCAGATATCTGTAATTGTTGCACCATTGTGGCATTGTGGATGGAGAGAGTGATCTTTTTAGGACAGAAACTGAAACTCTCTTTTTTTTCACTTGCTGTGCTTCATCAGAGTACACAATGCATAAAGAAATGTGAGGTTTCACATCCTGACATTTTGCAGGCTGCCTAGCAACTGCAACACGGAGAGGAAAAAACTCCTGACCTAGGGAAAAGAAACAAGCGCTTCTCTCCCATCCACTCCAGATGCAGGCCAAAGGACTTCATCTAGCCAAACAAAGTTCATGTCCTGATTTTCTCTAAAAAGAGTTGCTTTTGATTAGCCAAGCTCAGATACAATGTTTTCTCTGTAAGAGAATAGATGTTTAAAAGCAACTGCTGTAAATGACACAGATGCCGTAGGTTGCGTGCTGAAGCAGGTAGAGTGCCAGTTTAATCTTTCCCATCATTAATTAATCTCTAGTATATTTGCAACATTTCTATAGTAGACCTTAGAAGCTCACTTAACTTTGTTAGGAGAGAATCTGCAGACTCTATGCCAACATGCAAATCTCAATCTTTATGGTAGATTAATTTATTTAATACATTGCCTGGGTTAAGTTTCAGGAAATGCTTGCAGTCCCTTTAACTGCTTCAAAATTGATTTAAAACTTGTCAAATACCTGTATTTTGTAGCATTTAGTAAATTTAAAAAATACCAACAGTCTGTCTTCAAATATGTCTTTCTAACTTGGGCGATACACAGTTCAAATGGGAGGGTTTGCATACAGAAAGGGAGGGAGGAGGTGATTTGTCACTTCTGATGGATGACTCTCCCTCCTAGGCCTATTCAGCATTTATCTGTGTAGGGTTGAATCAATGACGAGTCTGACTGTAATCTGCTGAAAGTTGTAATTAGGAAAATTAAGTAATGATTCTTGTCAAAGCTGACAAGTTGATATATTTCAGTGTCAGAACTGTGATTTGCCAAGCAAGCAGCTCTCTCCCTTAACCTCCTCTCAAGAAGCTGTTAGTTTTGGGATGGTTTTTTTTCCTTTTTTTTTCTTCTGCTAATTTGTCAAAGCAAAATTGGTGCAGCTTAGGAATTTGCTTCTTCCATTTTTATCAATGCAGATTCTATAATTTAGAATTTTTAACAACCTGAGCCTTGCCTTGGAGCATTAGGTCCTGTACATCACAGTAGGTGTTAAATCATCTGTATTTAAAGTAATGCCCAGTTTGGAAATTTGTTCATCTATCTCATTTTCAAAATGGTGCAAGTTTTCCTCAGCATTATACATAAATCCATCTACTCTCCACCCACTGCTGTCCTGATAGCCATGAACTTACATGTTCAGCTAATGTGTTTGATGCATTTTTATAATTGAAAAGCCTGGCCTATTTTGGGCAGCTGGTAAGTGCTGTACCCCTTGCTGGCAGCTTTCAAATACTACTAGTTTGAAGAAAAGGAGTGTCAAAGAGCAGCATTCATATTATTGCATGGAAACATAAATCTATTCCCTTTTCTCAGGTTTTTTTTTTTAAATTTTTTCCCCACATTTGCCAAGGATCATAGATATTTCTGAGGTTTTATCCTCTGCGGCTCAGTTGCAGTTCCTGCTTCTAACCTGCAGTGTAGTCAAAATGCTGAAACTTTATGGCATGGTGCTAATTTCCTTAGCAACAGACAGTGTTGTCAGCAGTGCAGGCTTGTGATTTTAACTGTAGGATACAGCCTGGGGCTGGATCTGCTGGGAGGCTGGAGACTGTTACCAGCAGTAGGCTCAGAGGTCTGTGTCTGGCAAAGTATGCACCTTCTCTCCTGTTGTGCCTACTGTTTTAGCAGCTGCAGACAATCCTGTACATGCTAGGTGATGAAGAAGGATTTAAAGACAACAAAGGTTTGAAATCAAATGCTGGGTCTCATGTTTTTGATTGAAATAAGTATTCTGAAGAGTAGACTAGATTTACAGTCTTTATTCTCCTGTAACCAGACAAGAAACAGAACTCCTTCAATTACCAAGTTCAGGGTAGGCTGCTGTGTGACTTTTTCCCCATTGTTTCTATTGCTGGCTGAATCCAGTAACTGCAGTAACCTTTACCTTTGGGGTACCTTTGACCCTTTTGGAATTCTATGATATCTGAGAGCTCTTTGGAGCACACTGCTGCCCAAACTGGGATCTTTGTGTCAAAAAGAGTTGCAGCTGGTTGGTAGATACTTTCTCCACTTAGCTGTTATGAATGGCTTAGATGCATATCATCCTCCCATCTCCACATATCCGTGGTGGTTTAGAGATAGAGGATCCCCTAGAGATCACCCTCAGACCTGTTGTCTGTGAATGTCCCTCCAAGAAGGCTGATATTTCTCACATTGTTTCATTAGACAGGATCCACGTCACTGCCCTTGCCTGTAAGGACAGAGAACAGTGATGATGTCTGCCACCAGGCAAAGTGGGAGTCTCTGTGGAATAAGCTGAAAGTTTACACTTTGAGATGCTTCTGCAAAGCTTTTTAAATTGCTGATTTTGACCCTAGCGATCCCAAAGAATAATTAAAGAAACTGGCAAACCAGTGAGTCGATCCTGACTCCTCGATTGGATTATGAGAAAAAAATCCACCAGTAGCAGCTGACCTCTGGCTAGTGGAGATGAATGCATAAGCCACTTGAACACTGCAGTCATAAACTTCTCAGATTATATGCAGCATTGATCTCCCACTACTTTTTCTTGAATTACTCACTGCTAAATTCAATGTGGAATTAAAGCATGGAGAGAATCAAAGTAAGAGGAAAGAAGTTGGTTTGGGGGAGCGGAGAGTGTTTGACTGCATTACTCCTACATCTCTTACAGTATATGTGGAAGTTCTCAAAATGTTGGTAGCATTTTCTGTTATATCAAGTAAGCTATGAGGTATCTGCCTGTAGAGTGATCTTTGTCATGGCAGAGAAGGCAGTTAGCTGATGGACAAACAAATTTCATCATGGACCAAACTAGGTGGGTTATGCTACCAGTAGCCTAATCAAGGTAGGAGGCTGTGGGGGCAGAAAATCTGCTTTAGAAATACGTGCCTAACCTGTCCATCCCAAAATCACATCTCCTAAGCAGGAGATTATAGAAAATTACTCATGAATAAATGACATTGCCTTTTCTAGTATATCTTTTTCAGTAGTTAGGTTGACATCCCCTTTGAAAAGAGCAGTTGCACTGATAATTATACCACACAAGCAGCGCTCAAAAGCGTTCTGTCTCCTTGAAAGAAAAAGGAAAAAAAGATGAAAAAAGCAATTGTACCATCAAGTGATACAAAGATCATCATTCCCTCTATATAACAGCCAGACTGCCCGAGGACTTGCGGGACTGTCCTCCCCTGGTCTGCTGCAGGGTCTATGTAGAAGAGGAATAGCACCAAGCTGCTGGTTTCTGGAACTTATCAACCCAAAACAGCCACTGGCAGAGTGACCCCTGTGTAAAGAGTTCCTTCCTTGCCTAAGCCACCACGAGCTTCAGCACCAATGCATCCAAGGGTTCAGAAGCTGTTCCTTGTCATCTTCAACTAGGGATTCTTTGGAAATTTTTGGAGTTTTTCCATTTCCCGCAGAAATGAATCTTGACACTTAACTATGTCTTGAATGAAACGCGGCAGCCTCCTCATATGCTAATGGGGCTCTGTGTCTGCCAAGGGAGACTGGCAAATGCTGATGAAACAGCAATGGAAGTAGTGGTGTGATGTTGTGTCCAACAAATGCAGAAGAAAAAAAAAAACTTTCCTCCAAGTGTATTCATTTGATTCCTTGAGAATTACATGAGAATTGTTCTGGTTTGGTTGTTATTTTGTGACAGCTAAAAAAATCCATGACTCTTCAGCTTGACAGCTAGAAATATCAGCATTCTATAAAAATACCTTTTTTCTATTTCTGAAAATGAGAAATGACTTTTAAATCATTTTTATAGTCTCCAGAATGTTTAATGAGAATAAACTGAATTAATTGTCAAGCATTACATTTATATAATATGAAAATCAGCATTTGTAGTGCTCTGATGTGTGCTTTTGTTTTAGGTTTGCAGATTTTATCAGGGGCATGCTGAAGTTCATACTGCTGCTGCTTTTATCTGGAGCAACATTAGCATCTACCTGGTTCACTCTCACCTGTCTAACTACTGTCACTCATCTGCCTTTAACCACAGGTATTGACAATTATTTTAATTCCTATTCTTTATAATTGATATTGCAGGCAAATATTTGCAGTCTTCACTCCACTGTCTTATAACCTGGTTTGGTATCTTCAGTAATACAGTAGGTTTACTAAGATTAAAAAAATGTTTAGAAAGTCTGTTGAATCTGAAATATCTTCACTGGCTTTGAATAACTTCATAAAAAGATTAAAAACTTAACCCAATAGTAAGAACCCCGAATACACATTTAAATTTGGTTTGGGGACTAAGTGTTTTTCTGTTTTGGGTCCTTTGGAATAACCAAAGTGAGAAATAAATCAAGAAAAATCAGATGAATGAGAGTAGCATTGCATGTAAGAAACAGTGACATGTCTGGGAATTTAGGGGTTTGAAACTTACATTAGTTATTGGAAACACATGGTACATTTCAAACCAAGGTGACCCATAGTGTTTTCAGCCATCTAAATTTGTCCCTGCACAGTGTTGTCCTCTTTTTTTGCACCTACATGCAGGTTCAGGGAACTCTTCCAGCCCAAAAGTAACTCAGCCTGCGCCTCAAAAAGACAAGAAAAAAAGCTGTTGGCAGGAGTGGGGGAAAAGCTCAGAGGTCTAGTCAGGCTGCCAGCGAGCTGTACACTTAGTTGAAAGCTAGTGCTGCTTAGTTCTTAAAAATCTGTCCTTCACCTTATTATCTGCACCAGAGGACTGAGACACCTGTGATTCCAAGACCCTTCCACAGAGTAGCAAGTTACAGTAAAACCTAAGCCATCAGGGTTCAAAAATACATTTATTTAGTAAAGAATTCTTTAGATCCATTTTAAATAAAGTGCCATCTTTGTTACAAACAATTTATGCGTTCTAGGAGAAATGAAAACTTTTTCCGCCCATTTTTAATAAAAGAGTTTGGTGTGGAGAGTACTATATAGAGTAGTGTTTTACTCAAATTAACTCTGAGTTTCAGTAAGTGTCCTTGGTGCTCTGCAAATGTCACAACTATAAACTAAAGTGGGTACAGCAGATTGAAATACATGATCAATTCAGGAGCAACACCATCTGGATGGATAGGTCAAATTTGTGCTTTATCTTGAAATTTCAGTGCTTTCAAAAATTCTGCTTAAATAAAACATAATTTAATCAATAAACGAATCAAATTTCATGATGGCTGTTGTCATACTAAATGACTACACTTTTCCATCAAATCTAAAATAAAAACAATAAAAGCTTTTTTGTCGTGCTTGCCTGCTTCATCACTACAAGCCAGCAGTAATGTAAATTTTTACAGTAACTCTATCGTCTGAATTGGTGCAACAAGCCAAACACATAAATGACCCTTCAAGTCTATGCATAAGAATGAAGCAGAGACATTTCAAGAGGGGAAAGTCATTACGTACGTATTCGCCAGTGTTCCAAAACAAAACTGATGGAGCTCTCTCTGATTTTATTTTACTGGGTTTTTTTGCAAAGAATTCAGCATGCAACAGAGGTTCTATAAGAATTCTTATTTGTTTATAGCAGTTAGGTGCATTGCGCTGGTTTTTTTTGGGGAAGGTGATCTGCTGTCAGGACATAAAAGTACGTAGGGTATTTGAGGTTTGATATATAGTATCCTAAACTAGCATCCCTTGATTCAAATACAGGGATTGGGTTGTACTTTTCATGCAATTTCCATTTCTATTAAAATGGATGATTCCTTAGATTAAATTGTAATTATATATCAGAGTTTTCTGTCAGTGCTGTTCTTATATATGTCACTGTAAATATTGAACCCTTTTCTTTAAAACACAAGCTTGTTTTGAATAGAAGTGCCAGGAATGTGTTGCATTCCTCAAAAAAAAAAGAAAGGCAATCTAAAGCATCAGAGTCTAATGTGCAGCCAGAAAATAAGATCTCTTTTTTCTTCTGTTTGAATTTCATAGATATGTGGTGGGGGCAGGTTCATATCAGGCTTTTCTCATTAAAGTTCATATAAAATAGATGTAATGTGCCTGTTCAATTTAGTTCCTTGTACACAAAAAAGCAGTGGTATATCTTTATAAAATATGCTGTTATGGATGAAAACACACAAGCTATTTAAGCTAATTTATAGGACTTCATGCTAGATTATTCCCCAATGTAATGATGCAACACGATGATGACCTCTGCATTCACAGTAATTGGGAGAAACGGTACATTTGAATTGATTTGGATGAACTTCCTTTTTTTTAATTCTCCTTTTAATTAAAAGTTTGAGATGTAGAGTGTATCAGAGTACAAATCTAGGAGGTCAAATGCAGGCTGTGGGCTGGCAGCTTTTGGAAGTGACTAGTGGTAGCTGGTAAAGGTGGAAGTCACTCTGCATATCAGTGGACCGGTGTTGACAGTGGACTGCCAGGTAATTATCTGTGTGTTTTTTGTAGAGCTGGAAGATGTGCAAAACAAAAGCAGACATCATTGTGGGGCTTTTCCCTCATTTGTCTTTTAAAAAAATTTTTGTTTTATTTCTGTTTTTCTTTCTTCTATTGTTCTCTTTTTTCCTTCTTTTTCTTTTTTCTTTTTTCTTTTTTCTTTTTTTCCTTTTCCTTTTCCTTTTCCTTTTCCTTTTCCTTTTCCTTTTCCTTTTCCTTTTCCTTTTCCTTTTCCTTTTCCTTTTTTTCCCAGAAAAGGTCCATAAAATACTATGTATTCCAGAGCCACTTTGCAGGCAGCAATGGACACCTGCTGCAAAGCAGGGATTGTTGTGTTATTGAAGGCAACAGGTTTTGATGTTGCCAGAAGGTTCAGAGGCTCCTCCACTTCCTCCTGTCCTGTGGCAAAGAGCACAAGTGTTGGGCTCGGCAGTGCTACAGAGCCAGTCGTGGATCTCAGTCCACACTTCGAGCCTTACTCAAATGCTGAGGCAGATCAAGCAGGGTTCAAAACTGACATGGATACTTGTGGGGGTGTACATTTGATCTTCCAAAGAGGTTTTCCCTTCCAGCCATGTAGCTCCCATTTTGGGAAGGACATCCCCCTCCTCTCTTGGCCTGCCTCCAGTGTTGTTCTCTTGACAAGTCAGGCTTTGCCCTACAAAGCCATAAGCATTGCCATCTTCAGCAATACCTGGGAACTGCTGAAATATCCACACAATCTGAAGGATTGCTGGTGCAGTTAAAAGGGAGCCCTTGCACAGGACAGGATGGTCATTTTGGGGAGGAGACAAGACACCTTATGGGAGCCTTTGTACTGGCCCAGGTGTTACGCAGGCTTCACCACAGAGATGAAGGCTGGTTAGATGACATCATCATCATCTGCTGTATCTCACATGACATCTGCTTGATTCATGAATAAAGTTTGCATCTATAGGCAGACCCTGATAGTGGTTTCCCCAGGACAAAAACCAGTCTTTTCCTTTAGCATGGGGATATTGGGTGACATATATGCTCATCTCCCTCTTCTGAAAACCCTCTGCCTGTCTCCAGCCAGGGCTCAGAGCAAGCAGTAGCTGGATGCGTTTTTATGGAAGCATTAAAAAAAAAAAGACCCTTTTTTAATTATTCACCCTAAAAGAAAGGGAAAAAATCTCTTAAGTATTTGTTTTTAAAATACGAGCAAATCAAATCCCTCTTTTAATTGATGTTCTTTGTAGCACTTTTAGTAATGTCTGGTTTAAATATTGAAGGAGGGAAGGTATTTGAATAAATGGTCACAGCAAAATGTATTCTCCTCACCTTATTTGTATAATATTCTCCTTATTACTTTTAAATAGGCACAACATCATTTAAAGATATTTCCTACAAAATATAATTACTTAGAATGGAGACCTTTAATGCATATATTAAAAATCAATGACTGCATTATACTGTTTAGCATTGTTTGTATTGAGTAATGCCTGCATTGCTTTGTGTTTGCATAATACGCTCCATTTTTCCTCCTCCCCTGGAGGAAGACCAGTTTTCTGTCATTTGCTGACTTCTTAATGTAAGTCCAAAAGATTTTATAAATACTGTATTCGGAGTCGTATATATGAATTATAAGAGCCAGTGTGGGGAAAAAAGAAAGCGAA
This sequence comes from Platysteira castanea, assembly GCA_013397175.1. Lineage (NCBI taxonomy): Eukaryota > Metazoa > Chordata > Aves > Passeriformes > Platysteira > Platysteira castanea. The sequence goes on from VYXC01003415.1 coordinate 1,823,152, forward strand.
GCAATAATGATACAGTGCCATAGCTACTATATCATCTGTCTAAAACACCTCTCATCAGCTAATCACAGCTCTCCAAAAACCTTGATTCTGGAATTGGTTTATATTTAAAGCGAGCCTGAATTTTATTTTAAGAAATTTTAATTTTAATGCATATTATTTGCATTTCAGTTTCAAAGACAATTTTATGTACACATTGAGCATTAAAATAGTTTTCTCCATTGAATTCCCCGTGCAGCTGCTGATCTATTTCTCTGTGCCAAGTTCATTGTTAGTTTGCTTTGTACTGAACTTCATTATGTGAATTTGTGTACAATGGGATACTTCGACCCAAAATAATTGTGTAAGGCATTGTATTGCCAGTTTCAGTATCTTGTCACTTTGTATTGCTGGTAGTATCTCTGGATACAAATACTAGCATTTTCCAAAAATTGATATGCAACACTAGTTGCTCGCAGCTCAGATTGAATGTTTTCAGCATAGAATATCAAGAATATTCTAATATTTATGAGCACATTTAGCAGAAGTTTGCTTTACAAAATCTTTTCTAGTGCTGCATGGCAGACACTGAATACGGTGGCAACTCCATAAGCTGATGACTATATTTAGGTTAAACAGCCTACACTTTTATTTTCAGGTTCAACAGATTAAACATTATAAACACATCTGTCTCTCTGTCCTCATCTACAAAGCACAGTATTGAAAAAGAGAGATGTTAATTATATAACATTGATTGGTTTATTATTTCAGTTTAATTTCTTTACTATAAACAAGATGTGCTTGGTAAGTGTAAGGCAGAGGGACCCAGAGGATAAAACAGTGGCCTGAAACCATTAACCTGCTTAGGGCTGTGGGAAAATCATTACCTCCACTCCTGCTGTGCTTTTCCCACTCATGAGATGGGAATAATGACCTTTGTTTTGCTGACAGCTTCTTTAACTTCAGAGATAGAAGAGTGCTTTAAAAAGACCTAATTTAGGGGGTTACTTTCTTTTAACAAACATTGTTAAATAGTATACAGTGCTTGAAATTTGGGAGGAGCATTTCAGGGATGAGTATCTATGAATCTGGGCACTTTAAATGTCCATTGATAGCAAACTTCAAATACTGTGTAATTTCCAGCCCTCTCCTCTTTCATTTCTTGAGGCTTAATCAGTAATTTTTTCACTTCTTAGTTCTCCAAATGGAATGCTCTGCTTTCAAAGTGAGTTCCACTTACTTTTCTCAGGAGAAGAATGTAGAACAAATCAAATTTGATCAGATTTTTGGTTGCTTTCAAAACTATATCATGAGATAGAAATTTGATCAGTGCGTGCTGGAATGGAAATCCAGGCAATGAAACATATTGATATTATAAATGTGCACTACAGAGACATCTTTCTTCTATTGTGTTTTTCCGTTCCCATAAATGAATTACAGTAAAATTTACTGTCTTACCTTGAGGGAGTCACATTTCTCTTGGAAAAATTAAGGGTGACTTCTTCCATGACTTTTCTTACCATGGTCAGTAGCAAGAGTTAGATTATAGGAAGGTTTCATTCTACTTTAATGGACTTTAGATTTTGGCTGGAACTGACTTGAATTGTTCAAATTGGTCATGGGGATACTGAAGCACTGAAGTCAACAAAGCCTGCATCCACATAAGGCATTATCCTTTCACTTTGATGTTTGGGATACAGTTATAATGGGCAATAACAAAGTGCCCTAGATCTCCATAGGTTTTGCTTTAAATTGTACGCTGCTCCCAAGAGAATATATTCCATTGTATTTACTCTCCTGTTTATCTTTATAAAATTTGTGTGAGTTTTGGCTGAGTGTGTCTCAGAAGAGAACCGTTACAAAATGTACAGAGTTCAAGAGATCCTGGCAGAGGACTTTGGAAGGAGATACTGTAGTTGCTTGCACTTGATACAGTATTTCCTGTGTAAATTTATCTGAAAACTATTTTTTTTAAGAAATGGTAATATTTCATATTCTTTATTAAAAATCAGCCAAGATACGTGTGCCAATGGTTGATAAGAACTAGTGACATCAGTTGAGGTCCTTCCATCAATTTCATTTGGGTTTGGATCAGGCTCTGTAGTTATACATTTAGTCATGGTATAATTTAAGAGTAAATTGCTAAACATGTTGCAGAACGTCCTGGAAAATTCTGGGAAATTGTTTGGATGTCAGAGATGCTTGAGTCTCCTTCTGCTGCATTGCAAGCTCATCTGAGGACACCAAGTGAAGGCTGTCATTTAAATCACTTCCCTGTTTGAATTCCTAACTTCCCCCCCCCACCCTTTTTTTTTTTTTTAATTAGTATAAAGCTTTTGCCACAGCTTGTGGCTGGGAGAAGAGAAGGTCTTTCCCTGGAATGTGAGCATGTATTTGCCATCCAGCAGCTGAAGGCCAGTAGGAGATAAGCCAGGCAGGAACCCTCCTTCTTGCCACTTTTTCTCCTCTTCGTGCTAAGCCACTGTATCACCATCAGTCCCAAGTCACTACCTTGCTTCATTAACTGGTAACATCTCTAGAGCTATTATCAAGGCACATTTTATTCCTGGCTGCCTTCCTGGCCAGGAGAATGAGTGTTGAGGGAATAACAAGGGTTACCTCATACCTCAAGCATGAACAGGATGTGATGAAACGTGGCTTGAGCCTCCTGCTGCAGCAGCTCCTGGCCAGTTCTCTGAAACAGCTGTGCTTTGGATGGGTGTTTTGCCTTTGCTGATCTTTTTGCAGTGGCCAACCTGAGAAATTGCTGCTTAATGCACAGAAACATATTTTAAACTAGTTCAATTAATGTCATGTTTTAAGAAACCTAGCCCAATTCCATTGTTTATGTCCATAGCTGCCACTCTTGGATACACAACTTTGCACATAACTTCATAGGCAATTAATTAATTCCTTTTCCTAAGAACAAGTGATCTTTTTTTTATACTAGTAGCATGACACACTTCTCCAGTGTATGCCTATCCAAGTTATTGTTATTCTTTAGGACATCATGTTAGCTTCTTGGTGAATCATCTCTTTTTTTTTTTTAATCACTGCTTTCAGATCCTTATATTCATTTCCAGTGACTGTCATTAAGATTGTCTTAATTGAAAGAACATTTGCTGTAACTTCAGCAGCTGTTCTGCAGTACAAAATCATGGTAATTGTTTGTGTTCGTTCAGTGCAAAGTCTCTGTGAGGGAAAGCAAATGGTCCCTGCTGGTAGGTGGTATCTCCCTGCTATCCTGTCACCCACAAGCTGGAATATGAGATACGCTATTTAGTGTGTGAAATAAAAAACAAAAACCACTTTTGAACTCTGATTTTACTTATTTCTGTTACTTACTTTTCTGAAACTGCGTATCTTGTCTTTGAGTTCCTGTCTAGTTGACCGGTTGGATATGTGACTTAGTTGCCAAGTTAGTGGAATAAGCTTATTTGTATAGCACTTGGGATAACCCTGGGTTATTTACAGATGCATGAAATAAAAAACTATTTCCCATCACTACAATACATACAATTTAAAGAAGGCTTTCAGAGGTGCACATCTCCTTCATTTTCAGAGCTTCTTTTTATGGTTTCCCGATTAAAAGCTACCATTTCCATTAGATGTTAGAACTTAATGTGGCATCTACTGGAGGCTATATTCTGTCTGTCCTTTTGCTGTGACATTTCTGCTTATTAATTCCAAAGATGTGTGTACCTGTACCTCTACATAGACCTTGTTTTATCAGTATTACCTGTGAACTCAGCTGAGGTGCTGTCACTGGTATTCAGCTGACAGTTCTTGGTGTGCTCACAAAAGGCAGGCAATACTTTGGTGCAGCCAAAGGGTGATGCTAAAGCTGCTTTTCTCCTCGTAGTGTGGAAGTGTGAGGTGTGTGCCAGTGGGTGTGTTTGTGTGAGTGTCATGAAAGGAAATGTGAGGGTGTTGTTTCTAAGGTAGAGTTACTGCCCTTGTTCACTTGTGATCTGGTCATCTTAATACATTTTAGTGAGTGGTGAACAATGATGTATTTCAACTGGCATATTTTAAACTAGCAAATCTAGCTTGAAGGCTTCTGTTCATTTCATGGAAACCTTGGCATCTACTGCATTAAATAAAATTTGAAGTCTCAATCTTTAAATGGCTGCTAATTTTTGCCTTCATCTCAGTGACTCTAAGTTTCTGGAAATTATATGTCTAGACATTGTTCGGAGGCATGATTTCGCTTTCCTGGCTGATGCTCTTTATGAAAGACGTTTCAGCCCTCTTGCAGAGGTGTTGCTTCTGACACTGTTCCCTGCTCCACTTTTGATGGTGCTGTTGTGGCTTTCAGCAGCTTCTCAACTATTTCCGCTGGTTGAGTTTCTGATACAGAATTACAGCTGGCTGCCACCTTCTCTTTGGGGGAGGTTCTGAAAACGTTCTCTACAAGTTACAAGTCTATCTATAGATATCTTCAACTGAGTGTAATAAGGAGCAGATGTTCATTTGTCTTAAGAGATTCTTCTATTTCATTTATGTGTTGGTCTCTCAAGCCAATATAAAAATTTGAAACTACTGAGTGTGGATGTTCTGGCTGCACCCGACAGCAGTTAGAGAGAGTTAGAGCAATATGCAGCAGTGTTTGAGGTAAATGGGAGTTCAAAGAGTGGCTCATGAAACTTTAAATACTGGTGAGGACTTGCAGCAAAAATCTATGGAACTTTCAACTAGGGAATCAGGTCTTCAGTGCTAGCTAGAGGAGCACATTAGGAAGAACATCCTAATATTGTATGGGGATTTTTCTTTCCTCTCTGACAACTCCTGGACGTACCTTGCATCAATTTCTTTGATTTATTCTGCAGTTTATGACAGGAGAATTCAAGAGTAGAAAAAGTTACCATGGTTTTTTTGAGGAGGTTGGTTTTGTTTGTTTGTTTGCTTGTGTTTTTGTTTTTCTTAACATCTCAGAGTATTGTGGTATATTCAAAAAAGTAGGGGCCAGCTCTCCCTCCTTTTTCCTGTCCAGACAAGTCCTCTGTAGAGAAAGAAATATGTCTTTGTGCCTTGGAAGCAAACCACATGAAATAGAGGATGTGATAGATAGCCCTTTCTGCTTCTTAATGCCTTTATTTCTTTTCCATGATTCTTCATATTTTAAAAACCTGATTTTTAATTTTTTTTTGGAAGCTGAACATTTCCTCCTTCCTAACAGTTTCTCAGTTGAAAGCTTGAGCAGTGCTTAACAGAAGATGAAGCAGAGCTGCTTCAGTTCTCCCCTAAGACAAAAGAGCGTAAATTAATCTGAAATATGTACACATATATATATTTATATGAAAAAAAATTTCTAAGGATTTTGTACCACATAATCTTTTCACTGCAGTGAGAAGAGGCTATAAATAATTTACCTGTGACTTCATAACACTTTTGTATCTGAAAATTTTTTCTTTAGGTTTTCTTATTATTTTGGAGGGAACCTCCAAAATTATTCCAGAGTTTTCTGGTTATTTCAAGCCTTCTAACAATTTCCTTCTTCTTTTTACTTGGTCAGTAACCTCAGGCTATTGAAGTTGCAAGTCAGGAAATCTTCCCTGTCCAAGGCAGCACTAAGAAAAAACTTACTTAAATTTCTAAATAGGTACTAAATTTTTGTGAAGTTTTGTGGGGTTTTCTTTGTCCAGAAATACCTATAATATGTTTATTAAATGATAATGTAGGTATATTTAGCTTCTGTATTAAGTACTGTTAAGTATTTGGCAGTGTTAGAAATTGTAGAACAAAATAGTTGAGGCTACTGAAGAAATGTCACATTCTTGTGTTGGTTTGTCCAAGAAAAACAATTTGTTGTACAGCAGCGAATAATCTGCATTATCAAATCTGTCCCATTCCTGTCAGGAGCTGGGTGCCCTTCATTTCCTTTTGAAGCCAGAAGGGATTCAACATGTTGCAGCTCAGGCTGTGCTGAATACTAATGTCTTGATAGCTGGTAGATCATTAGTATTTATTTGTAAAATGGAAGCAAAATTAGTTTTGACCTTTAGAACTAAGTCAAAAGGTTAATCTATGCCCATTTCCAATTTGGTGCATTAATTGCTCCCTGTCCTAATTGTGTGTAGGACAATATTTTCTGTTTGTTTCAGAGGTAAATCAAACTGTAGGTGATGCTTTGCATTCATAATTTTGTTGTTTGTTTTACTTACAAGTGAAGTCCAAATCACTGAATGTATCTTCATGGATTCTGTTTAAATAAATAGATAAATAAATCAGTATTTCTGATTTTTTGGTCACAAATCAATGCATGCATTCTGGCTAAAGCTAGTGGGACGTGATGTTCTTTGTGATACACAGAGGATAAAAATAAGTTTATGCATTTTTTGGTTATTCAAATATTAGTATTCTTGGCAGCTCTGAATAGAGGGGAAAACACCAGTGTGAAATTAATAACTGGTTTTGTTTCTGTCGTAGCTACACTGTACACATCCTGCATTTTGCTGGGTATATTCCTCAACAGCAGCGTACCAATATTCTTTGAGCTCTTTGTGGAGACAGTCTACCCTGTTCCAGAAGGAATAAGCTGTGGAGTTGTCACCTTTCTGAGTAATGTGTTCATGGGAGTGCTTTTGTTTTTCCTCACATTTTACCATACAGGTAAGAAATATAAGCCACTTGGAAAATTTAATTCTCCGTAAGGACATATCCGTGTCAGTAAAAGGAAGGACTTGTACATACAATTTCTGTTAATAACCAAGTGTTTGAATCCAGGCAAGGGCAGCAAGGAAGGAGAATTTTAATTGTTCTTTTCTGTATGCATGCTTATAAAAATGAAATTACTTAGATGAAAGATAATTCTACTTGAATTTGCTGTAGCCAGAAACACCAAGGTACACACCATCATCCTATTTTATAAAGGCCTGGGGAACGTGACCATTAATAATGTTTGTGTCTCTGGGTGTTCAGAACCACAGTAAAGCTCACCCAATCTCATGCTTTTGGGTAGAACTGGATTGCCCAGGAGGGGCAGAGCAGAATGCCCCATGTAAGGCCAGCTCTGTTCAGTGGGCCAGAGGTCCCCGTGCAGGGCAGAGGAATCTCCTGGCCACGGCTCAAAGACAGAACAGGCATTCCTTTGGGTGGTCCCATGGCCTAATCCAGCACAACAGTATTTTACTTCATATTTTTGTCAATTTATTCAGACTTTCTCATCTCTCAAGTATTATTTGCTTCCTCCTAACTTGTAATCATAACTTACAACTTGCTGTTTAGTAGACTGTAATACATATTATTACTCTAAGCTGTAAAATAAGAACCCAGCTTGTTTTCAAATGGAAGTGGTCTTTATTACCAGTTTTCAACAATACAGATTTTTTCTTTGTATTTTGTTATTATGGTAAACATTTGCTTCACAGTGCAATATTTGTAAAGCATTAGAAAATGTGAACTTTTATGTATTATTTCTTCTTAAGATGTGTTTTGTAACTAGGAGGAGAGTGACAAATTACAGATTGAATTTATCTAGATTGAAATTATCTGCTAGAAATTATCAAGGTTTCAACCTGGGAATTTTTCGGCATGGTTTGTCTTTCTGCCAGGAAATCGCAAGCAGGATGACAACCTTGTTCCACATTGTGGTCTGTGAACACAAACAGAGAAAAATTATTTAATTTTTTAATACTGATGCTGAACTGTATCATTGTAAAATCTGGATGCCATCTGGGCTAGCCTTGGGTAGTGTGAGAGCTAGTCTCTACATTTTAAAGTATGCTTTTGATATTAATTGGTGTGAACTCTGTTCACACATACTATTGTTTCTGACATTTGTACCTTAGCTGGAAGGATGACATAGAATATACTGAGAAATTTTTCAGTGTTTGGCATTACATAGTAAATGAGGATGGGAATATGGTGTCTCACTTCTGATGAAAGAATTACAATAAAGTGGACTCATTCCCCCATAAATAGGGTATTTGGGACCATTTTTTGTCTCTCATATTTCTTTCCCTATGAGATATCAGTAAATGCAGGTTAGGATAAACCTGAAATTGGTATACCCATACAGTTAAAATATTTTCCCTATTTCTTCAAAAGCAAAAAAAATAAAGTAATTTGTGCTTAGGGCAATCCATTCTTTGATAGAAAGTACGAGAGAGCATGTGGTCACTGGGGGGGATCAGTGCCAGGGGTGCTATTGGCTCCTCTGATTAAAAATATCTGTTAGAAGGAAGATAATGATCTTAATCATTTGCTTTCATTTGATTCAAATACATCCTCTAATGGCATTTAAGAAGCTTACAGATAAATCAGAACTCAGTCAAATTCATCCTGTTCCCTTGGTCTTTCCTTTTAGGCCAAATAATCTTTCAGTAGTTTTCATTCCAATTTCTCTTTTACTCCTTGTACTGATATTGCAAATGCTGTGAAGGACCCAAACCCTGGAAGCTTTCCAGCACACTGAAGATTTTGGTTCAGCTAGCAGAGTGGGGATGTAAACCTGCCTAAAGCTCAGGCTCCCTGCTAATGCTGTGCCCCAAAGCTGCAGCCTCTGGATGAGGTTTCCTTTGCCTTCTCTGGGACTTGCAAGGGAACAACAAAAGGAAACTGACCTTTGGCTTCACATGACTGATGCGTTCCTTGCATCACCAGTGCTGTCACAAATTCTCGATCAAAAAAGACATGAAGGATTCACTAGTTCAATTTTGTCTTTTAGGGTATTTTAGTTAAAGTCTGTTTAATCCAATTAAGCAGGAATGCTAAAAGGAAAATAATAGCAAAGCATTTGCCTATTGGCTTCTGGCATCACATAACAGTTTTCTCCAAGCCTAGGAAAAATTTTAGTAACATTACTGCCTAAACAAATCCATAAGGGTTTTTGGTGGATCAGGGAGGGTGTTTTTGAAGGTTACTGGTTTTGGAAGTTTGATTTTTCAGGCTGTTGTCCTTCGCATTGTTTAAAATAAATCATACTTTTTCTTTCAGCAGTATGAATTACAAATTTAAGAAAGTAGCAGTGTTGAAGCCTTGATTTTGATTAACTCAGACCTTGAGGGAGAGTTTAGATTCTGTAAAATTCAATAAATAATAATAAGAGTAATAATAATAGTAAGAATAATAATGGGAAATTAAAAAAAAATAAGTAAAACACTTTATCCAGTGAAATGAATGTTTCTTTAGTAAATTGACACATTAAAAAAAAAAAATTGTGTTGTACTTGTTTGAAGAAAACCCTGAATAAAACTGCTAATTATTAGCCAAATATCAGATGATAGGATTTCTTCAATATGGAACACAGACTTTTAAGAGCAGTATGTTCTGCTGAACAGCTGAAAAGAGGCTTCTGAGGACCTGTTTTTGCAATGACTTTTAAATTGAATTGATCATATTATGCACAAGTTTCTTCTGAGGAATTGGTTTTCCCTCCTTATACGTTGTAGCAGGTTTGATTCAAAATCAACCCCAGCTTCTTCCTATGCTTTTAATTTTAGTTCTCGATCCATAGAAATCAAGGGACTAATGAGTAGAGTCTTCGGAAGTGGTTTATTCTCCATTAGCAATGATAGATTTTTTTTTTTTCCTCCTGTTCTCTTCATTGGCAGGTTGAATAAGGAGGATTTACATTAGCTGGAGGCATTGGCTATAAATATATATAACTTAAGGTGTCCATGGAGAAAGCTCACTGACCATGTTAACCATGGATCGATCGGGAGCTGTCAGGATTTTGTCAGAACACAGCAATTTCCTTCAAACCTGCCATCAGTCCAAGTTTTGCTTGTTTTAAACACAGAACATGTTTGATAACAGGCTGGGTCTCTGTTCTGCTTTGCAGAGTTTTCCTGGTTCAACTGGTGCCTGCCAGGGTCGTGTCTGCTCAGCCTGCTCCTCATCCTGTGCTTCCGCGAGTCCTACGACAGACTCTATCTCGACGTCGTCGTCTCCGTGTGATCACGCTGGACTGGTGAGGGCTTGGAAGAGACTGGAAGTCGGCTTTGCAGTCTGCACATCTGCCTGGATTTGCACAGCTGAACAGCAGAAAAACAAAGAAATTTCAAGACTCAGTCATGGCTTTATTTAGAGAGGGTGAGGGACGGGTTGTTCTTACGTTCAAGACCATCTTGATTTGCCATAAATGTGGAACTGGAGTGGGGATGGTGACACCGAAATGCCCAAAGAGAATCTCTCTGCTGTCCAGGTCCCTGTGCCAGGGCTGGGGCTCTCTATTGATGAGGCTGTTGATGTAGCAGTGAGGTATATGTTGTGTGTGTGTGTGTGTGCCTGTGTGCTGACTCAGTTATACACACCAGGGTACCAGTAATCTTCGGAGTCTTCTATCAGAATAAAAATAGGGAATAATCTTAACAAAAGGAAAAAAATAAGAAAACAAAAATCTTTTCTTCAAAATCTCTTTAAAATCACTAGTCATTTATATATTGAATGTCCATTAAACAGTTAAACTAAAATGATTTGGTGCTTGTACACTACATTTACATTCTAATAAAGTGAGTTCTGATATAAGACACTGGTACCAGGGTTTTTAGCCGTACTAAATATCCCAAATAATCCTTGCAGTGTTATTAGAGGTGTTTGTTATCACCCTGGAGCACAAGTAAACAGTACCTTTAGCTGCCACTGAATCCCCCACCTGTACTCACAGTCATCTCTGAAATGCCACTGTGGTTCCATATCTCCTGAATATGGAGCATCTGTGGTGTACTGGAGTGTCACTTTAGGTAAACGTTTTTGTTCTAAAGGCCACCACTGTGTCACCTTTCCATTCTCCATCTCCAGTACTGCCTTTTTTACTGTTCGTGCCACTGAATACTGTGGGTGTGGATGTCTGAGTCCTGCTAGTTCTCTCCTGATACTCTGAGGTGTGTGTGGTTTTTAGGATTAGTTTATCATTGAGGGTGCCTAAACAATATTGCTTGTAACCCAAGTCTTGAGAAACCACTGTTCCCTAAAAAACCCTTTCTAGTTGAGGAGGTGCATTGATGGCGAAATGACAATGAGTTTGACAATGAGGAGTAACTCATGAGTTCTGGCATAACATGGGAAATTAATGCCAGCTCTTTTTATCAGTACTAATCTGTGGTCGTTCTGGCCCTTACTTGAACATAAATATTAAAGACACTTTGAATAGTTTTTTAACTCAATTTTTAAACCTGCTAATAATTTCTTAATTATATTCTTAGATTTCAGTTTAGCATCATTTAAAATATTTCCATATGTGCGTGTGTGTTTTGTGGTTTGTGTTACGGGGATGTGTTTGTGTGTGTGGGGGGCGTGCATATTTATATCAATGTAAACACAAATAAAACTTATATATATAAGAGATACATATATATATATATATAAGTTGTGCCAGGGTATGTGTTTCCCTAGGTTTACTCCAAGTGATCCTGTCTGGGAAGGTGATGTTTGTCACCAAGCCGGTCACTGCCGTGAGTGGGAAGGCGTCGTGTGCTGTCTGCGACAGGGATTCTTTTCAGGGGTGAATGATCTCCTGTTGTATGGCATGGCAGGGGTGGGTGCGTGTGTTGGAGGTGGCTGCTGTGCGGGGCTCTGCATCCCTAGAAGTTGAATCAAGCACCCTCTGCTCCTGTGTGGGGCTCTTCTTTGCCCCTGGGGTGACACCAACATGGTAAGCTCACTCAAAGAAACCCAGAACTACCTTTCAGACACAGATCTGTTCCTTCTGCCTGCTCTACTTTTGGAGAGAGAATACACCTCTAAGATTTAACTCAGGAGTGTATCTGTGCAGTAAAATAAAACAAGCTGTTCCCTGGTTTTATTTTTTCAGAGCAATTGATGTACTTACTGTAGTAACTGAAAATGGATTTAGCTCATTGCCTATATCAGCTCTAAATTATCTTTTCTGTCTTGAAGCAGGCTCTTTGTGGCAGTGGAGCTGACCTGCATAGGGATAACTAAATCAGTCTAACCAGCACGTTCAGCTCCGCTGGCATCATCCTCTTACTTTTCAGATGAGTAGTGTTAACTGTCCAGCTTCTTCTTACTATGTTTTAGTGCCTGGAATAGTTTCAGTATCCAGTAGCTGCTGCTACCTATTGTCCTTTGGAACCAAGGATCACTTGCCAAGAGTCTGATTGGAGTTGCATTGTCATGGCAGAACTGCGGGCTCGGATGGCTCTTCAGAGCTCTGTTTCTGCAATTTACTGTAGCTATATAAAGATTAAAATTGCACAGCTCAGGCACTGTCCCGAGTGACAGAGATTTCTAATCCTTTCACTGTCCTGACTATTTTAAGGTGGAGAAGTGTTCAGACTATAACCTATTCTGCCTCTGTTCCAGAAGGCATCAAACAATTCAAAATATTTGTCAGTGCTTCCAGCTGCAGGCTCTCCATAGTCAGGGGAGAAGAGTGAACCTCTTGTTTTAAACCCAGTTGATAGTTTTTCTGAGTCAGCGTGAATGGCTCACTGTGACTGATGCTTTGGTAGCTGTTTCTCTGTGTGGTGGGTTGACCGGTGGTGGACACCACGTGCCCACTAAAGCTCTGTCATTGCCCTCCTCAGCTGGGCAGGGGAGAGAAAATATAATGGAAAGCTCATGAGCTGAGGTAAGAACAGGGAGATCACTCACCATCATAGGCAAAACAGACTCGGGGAAATTAGTTTAATTTACTAGCAATCATTATCATGGTAGGATAATGAGAAATAAAACCTAATCTTGAAAACACCTTCTCCCCCATCCCTCTCTTCTTTCTCAGCTTAACTTTACTTGTGGTTTTCTCTCCCTCCTCCCCTCAGCAGCACAGGGAGACAGGGAATGGGGCTGTCATCACATCATCACACATCTCATCCCCTGAGGACTCCTCACATTCTTCCTCTGCTCCAGCGTGAGGTCCCTCCCAGGGGAGACAATCCTCCACAAATTTCTCCAGTGTGGGTGCAGACCTTCAGAAACAATCCTGCCAGCAAACCTACTCCAGCCTGGGCTCCTCTCTGCATCGTGCCACAGGTCCTGCCAGGAGTCTGTTCCAGCAGGTTTCCCACAGGCCCACAGCCTCCTCTGGGCATCCAGCTGTGCAGCATGGGATTCTCCACAGGCTGCAGGTGGATCTCTGCTCCCCTGGGGCTGCAGGGACACAGCTGCCTCACCATGGTCTGCCTCACAGGCTGCAGGGGAATCTCTGCTGCGGTGCCTGGAGCAGCTCCTGCCCTGCCGTCTGCACTGACCTGGATACCTGGAGAGCTACTCCTCTCTCCGGCTGCAGTTGCTGCTGTGCAGTAACTTCCTTTCCCTTCTTAATCTGTTATCCCAGAAGTGTTATCACCATGGCTGATGGGTTCAGCCTTGGCCAGTGCCAGGTCCGTTTGGAGCCTGGCTGGTGTTGGCTCTGTCAGATCTGGGTGAAGCTTCTATCATCTTCTCATGGAATCACCCCCGCAGCCCCCCCTGCCAAAGCCTTGCCATGCAGAGCCCATGCCCTGTGTCTGTCTGGCACTGCAGTGTGGCCTGAATTACAGCCATCAGTGCCTCTGCACCAAAGCAGGGACGTCCTCCAGGGCTGGGCAGCCCAGCTGGGCCCTGCTGGAAGCCTGTGCTGGGTTCCACAGGCACCACTCTGCAGCCAGGGCTCAACCTGAGTTCCCAGCAAGGCTGATGGAAGTCTGCCCCAGTGAAAGTCAAAGAATTGCTCCCAAATTACTTGAAGCTGTGCAGGACACAGCTGCATCACACACACCGTGTTCAGGCTTTAGGATTTTATTAGATTAGCAAGTCTGGCTCAGGATGGAGGTGAGGATTGTAAATGTGCTTGCTGAGATCTACGGAAAACATTCTATCCCCATCTGTGCCCCACAGCAGCATCCCTCTGTGGAGGAGCAGTCCACTTCCTGTCAGTAACGCAACTCAACCCATAGAAAGATTTTTTGGATAAGCATTATCACTTGGTCCACCCTTGTTTGGATTTAGCAAAGGTCCAAGCTGCCGGGATACCTGCACTTCATTGGAAGTTTGAGTTTGAGGCTCAGGGAGAGCCCTTAGCAGTGCTGATGCAATTAGCAGTAGTGCAGAATAGGCTCAAAACAGTTAATGTTTTTGTTAATAATGAGAGAAAGTTCGAAGTCTCTCTAACTTCAACCAGTCACAGCATTGGCTGCTGCGTGGCCTGGGACTTGCCAGCAGAGGAAGGCGCCCCGAGAAGCCCCGGAATTTCCTTCTCTTTGTGGCCTGTAAGGTCATGGCCCTGAAGAACGTCTTCCCCAGCAGTGCCGAGCCCCTTCACACACAGGTAATTGTGCTGTGGTTTGTATTGGGAATGCTGGGAAGGATGCTCCATAGTGACCGCTCTCCCCTAATGGTTCATTTTAAACATGGGCCGCTCCTCAGGTTTCTCTTTGGCTCAGTGACACCCTCAGTCCAGCTTCCAGTGCTGCTGGCTCTCCTTCTCCCAAGCTGTGGAGCTGTGCAAGCTCCCATACTGCTCATGGGGAAGCTCAGGATTAGAAAATGCAGGCTCCACTTACAGCACTGGTTCCTGGCTCTGGTCACTGCTGTTAGCCATTAACTTCCTCTGGAAGCCTTTGCCCTCCCTTGGGGCTTCCTGCTCCCCCGAGCTGGGGGTGTGGACAAGAGCTTCCTTGCTTCCAGAGCAATTTTACAGGGATGGGTTGGCTGACCATGTACTTAATATACATAAGAACAGGGATTTTTTAGAAAATCATGCCAGCTGGAAGAAAGTGCAGACCCAAAGGATTCTGCACATATTGTGAACAGATAATCTGTTACATGCTGACTGTAATTTACCTGAAACTTAGGATTTTAGCTCCCACACCTAGAGAGGCCTAGCAGATAGGCACCGTGTGTGTTAGGTATTCAGGCTCACAGCATCACAGTTATTCCCAACCATCTGACAGAGCTAAAAGAAGTGGGAGTGGGATGACTTGAATCTTGGAGTGGGTTGGAAAACCCCAGACTCTGTCCATGTTTGTAGTGCTAAGTTGGGGAGAGCAACAGATTGGATTGAGTAAGGGGAAGCACCCATTTCCAGGAGGCATTTCAGTGCCAAAATATTGCATTGGATAGATCAAATCCATATAAAATTTGAATTTTTGTGGTGACAGGGATGTTAATGCTGGGCTTGTTCTACAGTAAACCGAGCAAGTGACTGTGTGGCCTTGCACTGCAGCATAAACAAGCTGCATTGATTGATGTGCAGGTATTGGCTGTTACAAGAAAGAGAAATGTGATTTAATTGTCAGGAGTGACTGAAATGTGAATGGGAATTACACAGTTTGCACAGTGGATATAAATGCTCTGTAATGGTGTGACAGCAGGGCTCTAATTGATCATTTCTTCTGTTGGGTCACTTGCAAATTAATAAGTATCTTTGACAAAGGCATTTTTATGTTCCATTAGTTTTGAGGAGGTTCCTTTTATACTAAGTATGGACCATTGTAATAACTTGGCAAGACAACTGCTACAGCGGTGTGGAAACCTACACCAGTACTGGGTACTGATCTGGTATTTGATGTTGATGCTGCCATTCTTGGCATTCTCGTGGTTGTTAAAGCACCACATGGCGAGAGCAGGGATGTGGGGTGTGCGAGGAGGTCGCTGTGTCTGTGGATGCACGGTTGTGCAAGGGCAGATGCCAACCCTGCCAAAACACACGAGAACTTTGTCACCTTCCGTGGGTCCCAGCATTCCAGCTGTGGTGGGAGAAGAGGGAAATGCTGCCATTCCAACAGAGAGACAGCCAGGCAGCCTCCAGGCTCGCTGCTTCACGTGAGGGGATTATAACCATCAACACAGACTCTACTCACTGCCCTGTGGCCGTCGCTGCTGCGAGGTGGGTTGTGGGTGGCACAGGAATATCTGCCTTGCTTCCTCCACGAGTGTCACTTCAGCTGGCAGAGAATTGCCCCAGAGCAGGCACAGCCCCTGTGAAGTCAGAAGAAGATGTCAATCTGCTTTAAATTTTTGCAGTTTGTGTTTCAAGACAGATGAAACTAATAAATAGAGGAAGAAATGTAACTGTCCAAAGTTTTGACAGGCAAAAGCAAATATTTACACAGATGTGCTGGCTCCTGCCAATTACTTGGGATTGCAATATTTTTGGATCAATCCATGCCCCCCACAGCCCCAGCACTGTTTCTTCACTGCTCAGCCCCAGCAGCACCGTGGGAAGCTTCAAGCCCAGGCGGAGGGCAGGGACTGCGGCACAGAGGGAGAAGGGAGCACTGAGCCAGGGTGCCTGGGAGGGGGGATGTTGGGCACCTGGGTTATTTGCACAGGAGGGGTGTCTACTTCAACCCAGTTGTCTCAGAGCCTCATTTTTTCCTTCCTCAAGGATGAGTTTCTGACCTTCATTTTCTGTTTGTGACGGGATTTGTGCCGCAGGGACAGGGACAGCTACAGCAGTGGCACACGAAGTGAGGTGCTGGTTTTCCAAGGTGCAGCAGGGAAGGCAGGTGGGACTTGCTCTCTGCAGTAACAGCTTTTCCCTGCACGGTCTCTCTCCCCACTGGCTTCCTCCATGTGATTTATCTGCTTGTTACATCTGGACAGACTCACTGCACTCACTTTGTATTGCTACATGAAGAAAATACCACCAGCCAAACCTTTTTTCTTTATGGGAAGCTTTTCCCTTCAGGCTGAGGCCACTTCTCCAACCTTAGTCCACGTGTTTGTCAAAGCCACAACAACGCCAAGCCCATGTTTTCCTTCACAGAGGGGATGTGCAGGTTTGTGTGGGACAATCAGGGGGCTTGGGGAAGGGCTGCCTGGGAATTGGGGTGCCTTGCTGTCCCCACCTGTGCCAGGGGAGGGGGATGCTCCATGTCCCTCCGCAGCAGGGACACCCAGAATGTGCAATATAGACCAGAGCTGGGTTCCCTGCCCCCTGCCTGCACAGAGCTCTCCTGTGTGCCCCAACCTTTCTGCTGTCTCCTGGGCCGAGCCAGCCCAGCAGAGCTGCAGGGTGTCCCCACGGGCAGCCCGCCATCAGCTCCTGCTCCCCGGGGACAATGATGCATTTTCCAGACATATGTCTTTTCTCTGCCTATGATATTTGCTAGATTAAAATCTCTTTTTCCCCTACTACACTTAATGTCTTCCGCTGTGCATTTTAGAAAGAAGTACTCGATAAGGTCTTAAAAAACAGCTTTTAATTATGGGACACACCTAACAGTTGGGGTTTTTTGAACTGCATGAACATATGGAGAAGGAAGAGGGTTTTACATGTTGGAGAGCATCTTTGTAAACTATCCTCGACTTGTAAGACTGTTCAGTTTTACTGGAGTTTGTATGCGTTTTACTTTTGTAATTTTTTAAGTGATTTGATAGAATTTTATTTTAGGGCAGATACTACATTTTGTATGCGATATTCTGACGTGGTGTATTTTTATTTTTGAGAAAATAATGTTGAAACCGCTATATACTTGTCAATGTAACATATCCACTGTGTAATTTCTATTTAAAACTGGACTCTGACCATGAAGTGCGTGTTATTTTACGTACTGGTTATTGCACATTAAAGAGGTTACTCAGTTTGCTGCCATCACTGTTCATCACTTCCAAGAAAGCACAAGGGAATAGTTTATTTCTGCCATAATGCTGCCAAAACCCACTGCAGATACTGCTACGAAATGGGGGTTGTTTAGTCTAAATGAATGTAGCCTCATCCAACCTCCTAAACCAGCCAATGGAAAGATTTCCATGGCTTTTAGTGCGGTTTTGGGGTGGGGGTCTGGCACTGCTGCTGCACCAAGGGGAGCAGGGGGTGTGCTGGGGCAGAGGGTCCCCAGCAGGGAGGGGACCGAGGTGGGGGAAGGGCCTGGCAGTGGTGGCAGCTACTGCAGCCCAACCACAGCATCAGGACTCTGATTTCACACCCTGATTCCTCCAGGCTCAGGGCTCAGGCTGCTGCAGGCCAGTTGATTTTGCTGGCTCCCACCATCACTGTCTCTGCTGGGGCTTTTAGAAAGGAGACCCTTTGTAATAACCTCCCTTGTGTTTATCCTGCATTTAATTGAAACGGACCCAACCCGGCATCTTTTGATCTGTGTTTATTTTCTAGGACCAGCTCTTCAAGAACGCCCTGACCACTTACCAGGGCAAGTTTAAAACAGCCTCTCATCGTATTAGTGCTGGGAAGAAATCTGTCAACTCTCATGTTGTGGAATATCTGGGCCCCACTATTCTTAGCAACAGCCTCTTTCCAGGCTATATATGGGAGCTTAAAGCACCTCCAGTGATACAGTTCCCAGTTGTATTTATCTTTTCAGTGTTACAGAAATCTCCATCCTTAGGGGGATGAGAACTGAGGGTTCGCCTCAGAGCCCTGGTGGAGTTTTGTGTGTTGGTGAAGCCCCTGTGCTCGTTCTCAGTTTTTTCCCCCAGTTTCTGTTTTATCTTTTCTGTTGTTGATGTCTGCTGTTTCCCTGGCACCGAAATGACATTTATTCTGTCTTTCCTGAGGGAGTGCTGGGTGCTGGCATCTCCCTCTTCAACTGTGCTGCAGTTGCATGGGGGAGCAGCTGGGCTGGGGCCAGCTGGCTGAAAGTTCTTGGTGCTGTGCCCAGATGTGCCCAGATGAGCTCTCACAGACACCTCATGTCCAACGACCGTGGGACCAGCAGAGGCTGGGAAAAAGGTTGGGACCACTTGTAAATGCTGGGTCTGTGTGTTTTGGCATCTTTGGGCTGCAGCCCAGCACCAAGGATGCTGATGCTGGGAAACAAGAGCTGCAGCCCCCAAAGGCAGGTGGAGCTGCCTTTACCCTCCTGCCATGGGTAACAAGAGCTGAGCAGCTGCAGGGCTTTGCCTGCTCCCAGAGCATGATTTGGGCTCCCATCAGGGACTTGGGACCCAAGGCATTCACCTTCACCCGGCACATGCCACTGATGTTACTCTGCATCCACCACCACGTGAACACAAATTTCCAACCTGGGATTTTTTTTTTTT
>VYXC01003415.1:1842032-1970232 GCA_013397175.1 Platysteira castanea
TTTTTTGCCACAACTTGAGCTTGATCTGACAGAGGGAAAGGTCCAGAGTGTGCACCATACCAGGATTCCTCATGCCAGCTGCCAGGAGCAGCACACTCTCCTCTCCCAGTGCAGGCTGGCCAACCACCCACTGAAGTCATTCTTAGCTGAGGGCTGCAAAAAACACCTTAACTCTTCAGGAGTCTATTGAGCATGGGAACAGGGCCCCACAGCCCTGGGAGGCTTTGCAGGGTGACAGTGAGGTTTCTCTTTGGGAGCTTTCTTGCTTTGCACCGTTTCTTTGCTCTGTATCCGCAGACAGGTCCCAGGGCTGGGGGAGCTCTGCCGGCGGCACCAGGACGGGCTGGATCCCTGCCACCCCTCTGTCTGTCCGTCCATCTGCTCGGCCACAGACCGACAGCCACGGTAAGTCCCCGGCTCAGGCACTAAAAGGAGTGGGCAGGGGACACAAACGTCCCCACGGGCAGCTCAGGGGCTGCGGCTCAGCCGGGCACAGGCAAAGGAAACGCCCCAGCCAAGGCACTGCCCCGGCCGTGCTCTGAACCTGAAACTGCCCGGGGCTCCCCTAAACCTGCCTTTGACTGCAGAGCCGAGGCTCGGGACTGTGGATGGAGCTTTGAGGCTGAGTTTTGGTGCTGGAAGAGCAAAGGGTGATAGTGGGCGAGGAAGAGGCAGCTCTGAAGGGTTTGTGGTGAGTGGATGAGCAGCAGAAGCGTGAATTAGATCAGCACAAGCTCGTACAGAAATGCCTTCACTGCCTCTGATGTGCAGAAAAAGACGTTTTGAGAGAGATTTCCAGCCTGGGTCTGAGGCTGTGGCAGAGCACTGCAGCTCGTCCCACCTTGTGCACTCAGAGTATTAGAGACGATTTTATCTTGGCTGGGGTGGGCTGTGGGTCTCTGGGCTGGCGTGCAGAAGCGATGCTCAGAGCACAAGTTTGTACCTGTTCACTCCCAACCCTCCTTGGCTCCAGCAGCACCTGCACGGTGGGGACTGCCAGGGACTGAGCTGCTCCCCAGGACAGGCAGCTCCGCCAGGCAGGGAGGTTCGCCTCCTCCAGCTCCAAAGGAGTGATGGATCAGCAGAAGACAGCAGTAATTGCCAGGAGGCTTTCAGGCAGAAAGCAAGGCTCTCTCTCGAGGACAGGCTGATGCAAGTCAGCATGTAAATTGGGGACAACATAAAAATAATCCCAGCCGAACTCCTAGGAAGAAACCTATGAACAAAAAAATGTTGTTGCTAAGAAATGTGAAAACAAAAAACAATAATGTGGCTCCTGGCAGGGTAATAAAAGTGTATCAGTGTTGTGCCTGCTCTCTCCTACAGATCGCTCGCTCGTGACAGTAAATTAAGTACTGCCAAAATGGGTACAGTTTTCTCTGTGGCCATTGATGCTTCATATCATGGAAATATCAAATGTTTCTGATGGCTGTTCATTACCCTGCGCTTGAGAGGGGAGCAATCCTTTGCTGGCTCCATTATTTCCATGACAGCAAGGAAATGACTATGGGAGGTTTAAAAATGAAGGAATACAGCAAGGTTAGATGGATCGAACCTCACCAGCCTGTTGCTGCTCAGCAGGGTCGATGCTAACCCTGAGTCTGGGAGACACCTCACTCTCTCCAGAGTGATGGAAAGCCTGGACTACTTTTTGCTTCCAGCTAATTGCCAGTTCACAAATTGTGAAGTTTGACCTTGAAAATCTCCAGAGATATTTTAAAGGGTGACAATGTTGCAGCACAGCTGCTCAGCCAGAAGACACTTCCCACAGCTCCCAACAGCTAGGAGGAACTTCAAGCGGTTGCTTGATTCCAGCATCTGCCTCAGTTGGTGCAAGGACCCAAAGAGTTGCCCCTTCCATATTCTGTAGAGATCCACACCACGGAGCTGACAGATGTGGCTGGTGTGCAGCACAACAACGTTTCCTTGTCATCTTAGTAGTTTTAAAATGAAAACCAGCTGACCTTACACACACTTCAGTTGCTGTGAGGTGTCAACATAGGGCCAGTCGGAACAAAAAAAAAGGGTGATAAAACTCTTTGTTTTATAAACAAAATAAACCTGGCCTGTGATCACACCAGGGCAAGCAGGAAAAAGTGAGTCTGCCCTGCTGCCAAGAGCCAGCTTTACCTTTCTGTCACAGCACCAAAATCACCTTTGCCTGGTTCAGTCCTTTCCCCAGAAGAGAATGGTTTGGTTTGGAGATACTGTCAGCAGATTGAAGGGTTGAAATCTCACCAAAGACAGGGCAGGGTGCATGTGGTTGGGTTTTTTCCTTCAGGCACAGCTGAACTCTGTCACCTTCTCGATTAATTTGAACCTCAGTTTTTTTAAACAGAAAGTGCAACGACAAATCTCTCAGTGCTTTTTCTATGAACAAACAAAAAACCCATGTCAAAATGCATTTCAGCTGTGAGCAAAACAGTTTGTAATGAGTCTACAAAGCTTTTGATAACTGAGCTGTGTATTTGGGAGTGCGTGGTCCCTCGGCTGTACCCTCGAGGGGGAACCACACACGAGGTACCATGGGGAGCAGAGCTGGTGCCGTTGAGGGCTGACTCTCACACGCTGAGGAGGTGCTTGCTCTGTGCTGATCTCTTCAGGATGGCTGCACTGAGCTGGTTAAGGCCAACACAGGGCAGGTTGCTGAGCTTGGGGACTGTTCCCCGCCTGGTCACAGCAGCACGACCACATGGGGTCACAGAGGAGTGAAGTGGTTGTGTGGGCAGAGGGAAATACAGGAGTCAGAGCCAGGCCATGTGATCACATCGTGATGGGGGGACTGGGGGCACTGGTGCCTATGGGGCACTGGTGGGGGTGCTGGGCACCACTACAGGGCTGGGTGTGGCAGTAGGGGATTCACTTGAGGCTTTTTTTACTGCTGCAGCCTGACTACTTTCCAAGGAGTGTGTCTGCACGGTGCTCTGCCTGGCCACTGCTCCTGGCAGCATACGAGGCTCATGAATGAGAAAGTCAACAGCCTTTCTAAAATCAGGCTGCAAGATATTTCTTATTTCCATGTTATCTGCACGATGTGGTGCCCGTTCAGAGGAGGAAATTAACTTGCTCTGACACGTCTTGCTCTGGATAATGTCCTGGTGCCCAAACACATCTGCTCAGCTGCTCTGTGGTGGTTACAACTCGTTCATCCGAGTCCCTGCTCCAGTGTTTTCACCAGCACGGGTGCTACCTGGGCTGGGCTGCAGTTCCCTGCCCCTCCTCACCTCCACAGCACCGAGCGTAGGCAGTGCCCTTGCCCAGGCAAGTGCCCCACCAGCCATGGATATTTCCACCCCTTGATAGAGCAGAAAACACCAGCAAATGGGCTTCATCTAGAGGGGCAGGGCTGGGCCACGTTTGTCACTGCAGCATCTGGCTCAGCGCCTGAAGCCCCTACTGCAGGGAGCTGGGAGGAAACACGGAGACCAGGCACGAGTCATGAGGAAACCTCTGCTTTTTCCTTTTCCTGCATTTCTGCCTCTGAACCTTTGAGCACGGCCAAAGGCAGGTTTGAGGGGGCTGTGGGGCTGCTGCTGTTGCTGTGGTCCCCCCAGACAGCTCCACAGCCTGGCCTGTGCTTTGCCCATGCTGCTGTGGGTGCTCCCACATCCCATAAGGAACCCACAAGACAACAAAACTTTCCCTGTTTGCCACACAGTTAAGAATTAAAGAGGGAAAAAGGTACAGTTGGGATGCACAGTGAAGGTGAGACAACAAAATTTACTGAGGCTACAAGTGCAACTGTTATGTTAATGAATCAAATTAGCAACTCGAAAAAAATGTGGTGGTAGACAGATTTAGGGAAATTGGAAATTGGTTCTGTGATACTTTGCTCTAATTGTATGCAGAGGTGTCTTGATGCAAAACAAAACGGTTCAGAAATTACCTCCCTGTGTTATCGTGCAAACTAACTGGGAAAAAAAATCCATCTTATTCACAGCAAGTTTGTTTTTACTGATCTTGTGCCTCTCAATTACTTTTTAATGGTCTGCATTGAAAAGAAATTCCTGTATGCACACTTGAGAATATGAAAACACCCAAATGATAGCTTATGATTTAGTGGGATTAAAGTATTATGTATGCAGGTGTAGCACGTTTCAGGTTATTAGCAATCCAATCTATTTTTTACGACATTATGGTGTAATTTTCTGTATGGAACTTCAATATAAGTCTTGAGCTGTATCGGAACATAAACTAAAATGTTCCTGACTCTGTCACTTTTCATGGTCTTTACTTTGATTAACAAATGCAACAAGAGCTATAATGTTCTTCAATGCGAGGCTACGATCATCCTTCAATCAAAACGTGTCCCTCAGCTTTTTACAACTTTTTGCATCAATATGTAGGGCTTGAGCAGCAGCAGCAGCAGCAGCAGTGACAGGATTCCATTGCAGCTGAGCATATCCAGCTGAATGGCTCTGCAGAGGATGAATGTCTTTTTGCTGGCTTGGCATGGAGAGCAGTTGTGCCCTTGGAGGCTTGGTGTCACCTGTGGAGAGCTGAGGAGCAGAGGGGAGACACATACTGCAGACCTGGACAAGGATTTGGCACCCCAAATTTTGTATTTGATCTTACCTCAGTGGGCACCTCACTCAGAAAAGGTACCCCAGGTTTGGTGTGGAGCTTGTGACGGGGGGAAGGGAGCCTTTGGCCTAACATTCAGTAACACAATTTGGTGTCCACAGGAACTACAGCTCATGACAAATACAGTCCAAACCTGGGCCTCAGGATGCAGCCAAACTGCAGACAGGGAGGAAGGACGGATGCTGCAATTCCCCATCCCCACTCAAGCAGCTGAGTGGATTTTGCATTGCATTGGCCACCAAGGTCAGGAGGAAGCTCCTCCTCGTGCCCGCTGGCCCGTCCGGCCAGCGCTGTCAGGAGCCCCAGGCCCGCCACGCATTGGCCACACAGGGGAAATAACTCACAGGCTTGTCAGGTTGGTCTGTTTTATTTCTGAATTATTCTTTACATTGTACAATATATAAAAATACAGAGTACCCAAAAAAAATTCACAGTGTCTAAAGGCAGTGATTACAGTCTAGGTCACCTTTATGCTAAAGTACCATCAAGTTCGATTGCATAGGAAAGGTGATGTGCCTTCACAACAAAGTCCAATAATACTCTCCAGGTTTTGTTGTTTTGGGGCAAGCATTCTGTGTTCACATAATCGTTTCCCGTGTATACAAGATCCAGTATTGCATCTGTCACTCTCCCACCTCAACTACGAGTTAATCCTATCATTTCCATCTCACATACCATGCATCCTCCCTAAAGCTTTCTCTGTGGGAATGCTCCTAATTAAGCACAGGGCTTTTAGGTATGGGCAGGTCTGGATGTTGTCTAAGGAGGGGTGCGGAAAGAAAGCACACTGCTGTGCAGCTGGCTCGCTTCTACATTGTTTGACATTTTGGTACTAATAACATTTTTGCTCCAATTATTAATGGCCCATCCACACCGACCTCTGCTTGACTCCGTGGCCTGAGAATCAGCAGCATCCTGCTGACGGAGGCGTCAGAATCAGAGTGCAGTGTTAATACTTTTCATGATCAGATTTGTTTAAAACCAAATTGTGGCTGGGGCCTGCAGAAAGCCAAATGCTGCTCTTATAGCACTGAACCCTCTTGAATTGCAGGGGTGAGTTTGCAGCTGAGGCTGGAGGCAGAATGCAAAAAAGTAAAAGGTTCA
The DNA here is from genome assembly GCA_013397175.1 of Platysteira castanea. NCBI lineage: Eukaryota > Metazoa > Chordata > Aves > Passeriformes > Platysteira > Platysteira castanea. The sequence goes on from VYXC01003415.1 coordinate 1,847,721, forward strand.
AGACCCAAACTTACATTGAATGGTACTGAGCACTTACGTTTGTGGCTGTGTAAATAGTGGGCTGCTGATTTTTCTTCTCCAGCCATGGTTAATGCAGACATTAATTTTTCCCAAAGGGTGCAAAGAAGGAATTTCCAGGCAGAACAGCTGAGACTCGGTAGGTCCCACAAGGACCCAGCTCCAGAGGGGTTTCTGCCCAGTTTTGAAGGCTCTGGCAACCACGCAAAGCAAAGTTGGACAGAAAGCTCTCTCACCTACCCCCAAACAGCTCTTGAAGCCACCTGAAGCTTCCTTCTAAAGAGTTTAAAGGAAAGATTCATCTGTTGGGAGTTTACGCCTTGGTCCCGAGGGCATTTAAGTGATTGGTTGGAAAATAATGAATCCCTCAGACCTGATTTACTGGGTATTTCTCTGCCATGCCAGACAGCTCGGAGGGTGCTGTGCCCTGCCGTGCCTAAGGGCTGCCTCACGGGGTGAGATGTGGGTGCAGAGCCTGGGCCACTGACACAGAAAGCTCCAGAGACACCCATGGCACCAGGTGCCTCCATGGCCTGGTGGGTTTTCTTGGACCCTTCTGAAAACCAAAAGCCATGGGTTCGAGAGGCTTCTTTTCCTAAATTTCAGATGAAACCTCCTGGTGCGACTGTAAGGCAAGGCTTGTAATGCTGATCAATTACTCAGAAGGCAGTTACTGACTTCTTTAACATGGAAGATGACATTTTCCCCGTTCTAACAGATTATATCTTTTGCTCTAATGGTACAAGACTTGTTACTCCTACTTGCTATTTTAATTTTCTTTGCACAATTACTCCCTACTTATAATTACAAAAACAATAGTGTGAGACGCATGAGAAATTTAGGAGGCTTATTATGAAAATATAAACAGTATCAAGTATCTCTTTCTTTATAACTCTTAACCAGAATGATTTAAGGGAGAATCAGCATTTCTAACTAGAAAAATCAATTTACTTTTCCATTTAAAAAATTATATTTCATTTACTCAAAAGTGGATTTTTAAACCTAATAGAAAGGGTAGTAGATTTTTATAGGGTTTTTTCTTCAGTTTGTCCCTGTGGAATTTGAATACCAGCACTGCCTTTCTTATTCTAAGCTTCCTCTGCAGGCATTTTGCTAAATATATATATTGTGTGTGTATATATTATAAATATATACTGTATCTATCCACTGATAGATGTATACACTGTTACAAAAAGAAGAGTAAGTTGTTACAGAAACTTTACATTTACATTTTTATATATATATTTATATATATATAGATAACTCTCCCCCACTACATTTGGTACAGAGAATAAATCAATCTCAGTGGACAGCAGTTTTCTCTCCAGGTGGGCTGAACAGCAGATTACCACTGGAGGCATCAAATTGTCTGCATCAGACATAGGCTCCATTTCTGCTCTCTGTTGATTTCAGACCAAACACTTCATTTTCTGAGCATAAGGCAGCAGGAACAGTGGTGGTTGGACAATAAATGTTATTCTCCTATAATATTTGTACAGGTCATACATTTAAGAGCAGCCCTGGCTCATATGCTGAACATTCAAGTGCACCTTTAGAGCAACAGCACCTCTTATGTGATGGTTTGATCCTCAAGTGGTTTGTCTGTCAGTGAGCTGTGAGTTACTGGCAACTGCTCAAGGAAAGCCCGACAGCAACGGCACAACATCCCTGGTACCAGCAGCGTGCACACCCCCTCGGCCGGGAGGAAGGCAGCCACTTCCGTGGAAAAAGAGAGAATGGCCTAATTACAGATGTTTCCACTACATACTTGGCTGTAAGATTTCCATCATATTTCATGTACTGTACACCTGAATCCTATCCAAAGGGTTTGCAGAGACACAGTGTCTCCAGACCTCCAGAGGAACCACCCAGGGTTCCTCTTCTCTGTCTTAGAAGTAAAAGAAGAAACATTTTATATATATATATATAGCATAATGAACTTTCTGGAAAGGAAGGCTCCCAAAGGAAATGCATTTCCACTCTAGTTTAAGATGGTATTAGGAATAGGAAATTATAGCAAGTGTAACATCCAGCTGCAGGAGCAACCCAAAGTTCTATAGATATTACAGACCTGATGCTCAAGGTGCCAAATTACCTGGATTGCAAGAATATCCCTGCACATGGTGTCATTAACCTGCCCCACATTAGAGAGCTCATAAAAAATGCAACTCTCACACTACATTAACATAGTCCTTAAAGAACTGCACTCTCCTACAAACATTAATTGAGTAATACAGTGTTCTGATTTCTTTTTTTCACTCTCTCCTGGATTCTGCTTTCTGCTTGAATGGAGACTACAGCCCCTTGCTGTGATTGCCAATTATATGAAAAAGGGCTGAATCCATTTGGATGGCTGATAAGAAGGAATGTCTTGATGAAACTATAACCACATGCACCATCCTCACAGCATCTGCCCTCCAATAGCCTACAAAATATCCACCTCCTGAGCACAATGGCAGTAATCACCCATCTTGGTGACTTGAACATTTAAATAATTTCATCTGCTATATGGTACTCTGGGAAAAAGAAATCAGTTTATATCATGTTATTCTGTGAAGCCAAAAATGGAAAAAAAAAAATTAAAGGGGGAAAGGGGGAAAGAGAAAGGAAAAATAGAAAACTGAGATAATGGCAAGGTTTGATTTGCTTTCATCCCCTCAAACTCCAGCTGCAATCCTGCCATGTGCATGGTAATTGCAGAGTGTGTTAATACAGGGAATTTTCTGATGGGGAAGCTCAGAGATGGTTTTGATTTTACAATGGCTGGAATATCTTGGGAGCCAGTGTTTTCCTCTGAATCACATAAATTAAAGCTGGGAAATCCCATCCTGATAGGCTAATGTAATAATTTCCAACCCCTGGGCTACATACTTGTTAGAACTACTTTAAGTCAGGATTTTAAGTGTTGCTTAGGGGGATATGGAAATACAGTGAGACAGGGTGAACTCATTATGGCATGAAGCATGAAGTCATCACTCCTCAAATGGGATTCAGGGGCCTGGGAAGAGCCTCCCNTACTCCTACTTGCTATTTTAATTTTCTTTGCACAATTACTCCCTACTTATAATTACAAAAACAATAGTGTGAGACGCATGAGAAATTTAGGAGGCTTATTATGAAAATATAAACAGTATCAAGTATCTCTTTCTTTATAACTCTTAACCAGAATGATTTAAGGGAGAATCAGCATTTCTAACTAGAAAAATCAATTTACTTTTCCATTTAAAAAATTATATTTCATTTACTCAAAAGTGGATTTTTAAACCTAATAGAAAGGGTAGTAGATTTTTATAGGGTTTTTTCTTCAGTTTGTCCCTGTGGAATTTGAATACCAGCACTGCCTTTCTTATTCTAAGCTTCCTCTGCAGGCATTTTGCTAAATATATATATTGTGTGTGTATATATTATAAATATATACTGTATCTATCCACTGATAGATGTATACACTGTTACAAAAAGAAGAGTAAGTTGTTACAGAAACTTTACATTTACATTTTTATATATATATTTATATNGGTTTGATCCTCAAGTGGTTTGTCTGTCAGTGAGCTGTGAGTTACTGGCAACTGCTCAAGGAAAGCCCGACAACAACGGCACAACATCCCTGGTACCAGCAGCGTGCACACCCCCTCGGCCGGGAGGAAGGCAGCCACTTCCGTGGAAAAAGAGAGAATGGCCTAATTACAGATGTTTCCACTACATACTTGGCTGTAAGATTTCCATCATATTTCATGTACTGTACACCTGAATCCTATCCAAAGGGTTTGCAGAGACACAGTGTCTCCAGACCTCCAGAGGAACCACCCAGGGTTCCTCTTCTCTGTCTTAGAAGTAAAAGAAGAAACATTTTATATATATATATATAGCATAATGAACTTTCTGGAAAGGAAGGCTCCCAAAGGAAATGCATTTCCACTCTAGTTTAAGATGGTATTAGGAATAGGAAATTATAGCAAGTGTAACATCCAGCTGCAGGAGCAACCCAAAGTTCTACAGATATTGCAGACCTGATGCTCAAGGTGCCAAATTACCTGGATTGCAAGAATATCCCTGCACATGGTGTCATTAACCTGCCCCACATTAGAGAGCTCATAAAAAATGCAACTCTCACACTACATTAACATGGTCCTTAAAGAACTGCACTCTCCTACAAACATTAATTGAGTAATACAGTGTTCTGATTTCTTTTTTTCACTCTCTCCTGGATTCTGCTTTCTGCTTGAATGGAGACTACAGCCCCTTGCTGTGATTGCCAATTATATGAAAAAGGGCTGAATCCATTTGGATGGCTGATAAGAAGGAATGTCTTGATGAAACTATAACCACATGCACCATCCTCACAGCATCTGCCCTCCAATAGCCTACAAAATATCCACCTCCTGAGCACAATGGCAGTAATCACCCATCTTGGTGACTTGAACATTTAAATAATTTCATCTGCTATATGGTACTCTGGGAAAAAGAAATCAGTTTATATCATGTTATTCTGTGAAGCCAAAAATGGAAAAAAAAAATTAAAGGGGGAAAGGGGGAAAGAGAAAGGAAAAATAGAAAACTGAGATAATGGCAAGGTTTGATTTGCTTTCATCCCCTCAAACTCCAGCTGCAATCCTGCCATGTGCATGGTAATTGCAGAGTGTGTTAATACAGGGAATTTTCTGATGGGGAAGCTCAGAGATGGTTTTGATTTTACAATGGCTGGAATATCTTGGGAGCCAGTGTTTTCTCCTGAATCACATAAATTAAAGCTGGGAAATCCCATCCTGATAGGCTAATGTAATAATTTCCAACCCCTGGGCTACATACTTGTTAGAACTACTTTAAGTCAGGATTTTAAGTGTTGCTTAGGGGGATATGGAAATACAGTGAGACAGGGTGAACTCATTATGGCATGAAGCATGAAGTCATCACTCCTCAAATGGGATTCAGGGGCCTGGGAAGAGCCTCCCTGCAGGCTACCTGCTACCAGTGTGCTATCCTGCTTCCCTGGTGATCCTGCTCCACTCCTGTTGCTCTTGCCTGGCTGTGCTGCTGGGGGTTCAGGGCTGCTGAACCACTGTGCCAACTTGGAGAGTTGCAGCAGTTGCTTCAGACAATCTTCTGGGTCTGCATCAGCTCCTGACTCCGCTGCTCAAAACCTTTCTTTAAGAGCATCTCTCTCTCTACCTCTGCCCCTTCTATTACACCTGGTGAGACCAGAGCAGAAACAGGATGAGCTGCTAAATTAGAAAAGCAGCTGCTGAAAATGATGGGCACTACTGAGCCTAAGGTGTCCTCGTGGCAGTGCTAATAACCCCATTTTATTACAAATATCCCTACAGCCTTCAATCACTGCAAACTGAAGTCCAACAAAGTAATTTAGAAATGGGAGGCTATTTTATACTTGCCCTCTGGTCAAACCGCCGTAACACACAGGCTTGCAGAGCCATGTTGGCTCTTCCTCGCAGGAAAAGCAATATACTTGTCACAAGCAACACAGTCTTTCTTCATTTCCTACTGGCTGCCTACGTGAAAGAGCTGAGTACACGGCCCAAGCTGGGCTTTCAAACAAGCAACTGCAAAGGAACAGCACCGAGAAACAACCGATGTCGGCTCACAGCGAAATCCGAAACCAAGCGCGGACAGACAGGACTGCTGGGAACAGGCTGAGCCCGTGGCCAGGCGCGGGCACGGCACTGCTCGGGGAAGATGCAGACAACAAAGCCAAGCTCAGGAACACGTGGAGCTCATGCGTATTTCAGGGTGTACTTTTATCTCATGCTCAGTATTGCGACATTCTAAAATACTTAGCATCAGGAGTTCATCATAAATATTTAGAAACACTGAATGATAACAGCGGTGAGCTTGTTCACGTTGCTAACACACTGGATGTAGTTGTACATTAAGCACCAGCAATAAGTTTCCTTTTTTGCCAAACAATTATGTCAGACAAACATCTGGTTGTAGACAACATGGCTTCTGCATCAGACTAATACAGTTCTTATAGACACAGTCACACACATACACAAAATTACGTTTCAAGGCTGGATATACTGTTTAGTAATGCTACCACTCCAATTTACTTCAATAGCTGCAGCAGCATTTGTTTGTTGGGTTGTCTTTTCTCAGAAAAATTAAAGAAATATTGGCAAACAATGCACATTACTCAGCTGTGTTACTATTTCATAGAGTACTGACTGGAAGACACTGTAAGAATGTGCAGCAGACTTTCTGGGTCATGTCAGACTATGGAAACATTCCTTAAACAAAATACCTTCCCCCTGCAAAGTCAGAATTATTCACTTTTGGAAAGTATATGAACTAAAACCCAATAATAAAACAAGAGGAAATATTAGCCCAAAGCATGGTGACTTCCCACAAGACGAGCATGGCCTCTAAATTTGCCTCTCCTGGCAGACACAATCAGGATCAAAGCCAGAACAAAAAGAGTTAACACTGTCTCAGAAAAAAAGAAAAAGGAAGAAAGAAAAAAAGCCCATGGCTCTTGTGCGGCAATCATCACATCTCTTTTTCCAGTGATAGAAACATCTTTGTTTGTTAGGCACTCCAAGTTCATGTCTCCAATGTTAATCCAACATTTACTTTTCTCAGTGTTTCACTGCCTGTATAATTTTCTTTTAATTAAGACTGGAAACATTCTGGAAGGCTTCTTTGGATAATGCACTTCGTTTGTGTGTTGTTTCTCATCAGCTGAACAGCATATTACCAAAGAAGGCTGCAGAGAGTATTTCCTGTAATATGAAAAGATTCTGTTGAAGATACAGGGAACACTGCCCTAGAAAGTTACTACTTTTTTTTTTTTTTCAGAAACTTAAAAAAAAAAAATCAAAAATAAGGAAGAAAAGAAGGAAAAAGAAAATGTTCTTCAAGTTGTTGGCATGATGGAGTCCTGTTCAGCCTGTCCCATGAGCTGTGCGTCATCCAGCGCACCATTGCTGTCCTGGCTCAGGAAGGATGCATCCAGCCCTACTCCAGGAGGCCACATCTTGCTTTGCTTGGAGTGCTGCCATGTGTTGTGTGTGGCTGCTCAGTGGCCACCAAGCTCAGCACACAGCCCCTTCCTTGACAACCTCAGCCTTGGACAGCACACTGATCTTCCAGCTATAAACAGTTGCAGTAGAAGAGCCATCTCCAGCCAAATATCCACAAAAGCTCTGCAGAACGGTCCATACGCATTTTTGTCCTTGTAAGGAGATGTGCTGTTTACAAGAAACACAATTAACCAAAGAAAAAAATAAGACCCTACTGTACAATATTTACATCTAGAGGCTGGGCCGGTATTTGGTCCATAAAATCAATTAAAAAAAAATCATATAGGAAGTTATCCAGTCTCATAGGATCTGTCCATCATCAGCTGTTGGTAAAGGTCCTTCCAGGGGAGGCCTCGGGCCTGTAATCATATTTATTCAGTGTACTGGGATAATAGGTTGTTGTGTACACATTGGTTTGCTGCAGTGGGTAGAAGTTGGTCCTGTCGTCTGGTATCAAGTTGTTCTTGTTAAGTGTCTGTAAAAGAGAAGAGGAGATGACAGGCATGGCCACAGTGACACACAATTACTCTTTTCTACCTGCAGACACCTCCCTCTCACCTGCCTTCTCCAGCATGGACTCTGCTGTGGCCACCACCACCTTCCCTCCGGCTGGGAGAGCAAGACGGCGCCTCGCGCCCGCTACGGGGCTGGTCTGGGGGACCACAGCTCCTGCCAGGTCTCCCTCTGCGGCCCTGTGCTCAGCTACTGCTAGGGATGGACCCAGAGCCTTCTCCAGGGACACGGAGTCTCCTGGTGGACGGCGTGTTGTCCGAACACCATTGTCACACAAAGCCATGCTGGGCCTACACGGAGGTTGGTGATTAATGGCAGCTCTCAGTTCTAACCTCATCCAAAATGCCATCGTACAGCCTGTGGCTCCCTCTCAAACCAGGTGCCAAACAGCAGCTTTTCCTCTTTGGAAGAGCAGGTGTGCATTTACCTGATCTCCATCTCCATTGGTAGATATCCAGGTTTGGACCCCCCGATATTAAGTGTGTCACTTCTGTAAGCTACAGTATAAGTAACAAATCATGGTCACTTTCGGAAATCTAAAATTACTTAAAAAAATTTAACAACCACGTAACAATTGTCGGAAACAATAACATAAAAAAAGAGAACGACAAATGCCCGTTTTACCACAAAAATTTAGAAATGTTTTTTTTCTCCCTCCCCTCTTCCCACCAACAAGCAGATGTCCCCCTCTCCCCAGATTAAAGCCCATTGCTACGCCAGCTGTTACCTATGTACAAGGATAAAATCACATCTTGTGTGTGTGTGCAATAATTCTATGGAACTTTCTCCTACCTCACAGTCATCTGATTTCTGTGAATTTGTCTGAGATACTTTTATCACAGTTTTTTCAACTAACCCCTGGCTTAAATTTCTTATGCCTATCTCTGGTCTATGTCACTCCAGCCTTTAATGGCTGTTGTGCAGGGAACTCACTCCTTTGATCTGGAAGTCAACACTAGGCATGCTGCTACAGCATCCTTATCTTCAGGGAACATTTAATTAACAGCACATTTAAAGAGAGTATGAGCGTCTCTCCTGTCAGGAGCAGAGATGGAGAGGTCTAATGAGCCAGCTAGTCCTGGGCTCTAATGGTTGTTCTGGGCCCTAATGGTTGTTCTGCCATGATCTGATGCTCCTTTAGTGATGAACCACTTCACCTCAGTTCCCCCTTGAGACAAACACCTCATATCTGACCCGGCTCTGGGCAAGATGAGAACTAATTAACTAAGGCTCGAGTCCATGAACTACCCAGCTCCTTTAGCTTTACATGCCCCACTGAACTTCAGGCCAAGTGGCTCTGTCAGCAAGGTGAGAAGTCTCTGTTCTGCCTGAGGGCAGGTGCAGATGGAAATTTCTGGGGAAGGCTCTGTCTCCCCCAGCCCCAGCAGCAGCAGGGTGACCTGACAGCAGTGGGTTCCCTATAGATGGGGAGCAGGGTCTTGCCCTGTGCATGTGCCCGCTGCACAGTCAGGGTTTATCCACATCCCAGCTGTGACCACTGGAAGGCTCAGGTACCCCTGGGCTCAAAGACAAGACCACAGGCAGTACATTTATCTCCCTATTTCTTTGTAATCAAAAATTTTACTGCATGGGGAGGGGGAGAGAGGAGGAAGAAAAGAAAATGTTTTCTTCTAATCAGCAGACTGACAGCTACAGCTACCCTGGGAGCTTACAACTCCCAATTTCATACAAGATGTTAGGAGGAAAAGCTTTCCTGTGACAAAGTTACCCTGGCAGAAAGATTTCCCAATTGCTGAACCACTGAATAATTTTTTCAGAAATGAGCACCGCCTGAAACATCTCATACATGAAAACTGGAGAGACCCAGCCCTCTCCTGGTCTGACTGTGATCTCCCCGTGCCTGGAGTCTCTAAAATGATCCCACAGCACAACACTCATAGGAACCAAGGAGAGAATTTGTATAGGCATGCTCTAAGTGACAAATATTTCCAGTAAATGAGAATTTGTGCCCTTTAATATGAAAGTAAAAAAGGAAATGTCACGCTTTACTCCCAGTCACCCAAAGAAATATTAAACTAGTGTGGCCAACAGTCTGTGGCTTTGTGCTGGAGCCTGGGAAACAAGGAAGCCAGCCTCAGTCCTCTAGTGCTTGCTATGCTTCCTTGGGAAATCCAATTAACTGCTCTGTGCTTCCGTGTCTTCTGACCCAGCTTGAGAAAAACAAAATTTGAGATTCCCTGTAGAAAGGCACTTTACTAAGTACTACCACTGAGTATTTGGGGGAGCTGCTCTCTGGTGCATTGTGAACCCACAGGTGTTCACACTGGCTGTACATGATGGCTGCTGTTTCCTACTGATGTTCCTAGTCCAGGATACCCACTGCAGGCACTGTAACTCCATGGCCACAGCAGGAAGAAAGAGGAAAAGGCTGAGTCCCACTGCCACAGTTTCTCTGGGCTCTCTTGAAGCTGGTCCAGCATCCGGGCCTTGTCTGGATTGGTAAAGATACATGACATGCAGGGATTGCCACCTCTGAAACTTAGTGAGATGAAAATTCTAACCTGACACAGCTCAGGACCATCTTGATCTGAGGACAAAGGCCTCAGGACTCAAGTTCTTCAGCTTTCAGATGGAAAATCTGTATGAGTTTCAACATGCTCCACAGTATTTAAAACTAGCCCATCACAACAGATTTAGCAATTAATTAACATGATGTGCATTTTTTCCCTCTCTTTCTTCTTACGTTCACATAATACTTACTTAGGAAAAACCCCACAACTGGTCATTTGCTCTTTTTGGTTTTATTTTTGATGGAGGGCTGATATCTTAGGGAAATACCTCATGAAAATGGTTTAGTGGAATTTATAATGCAATTAGCTGCAAAGAATTTGTCTCTGGAAATGCTGCGATGGCAGTACTGTCCTAAATCAGCATGATCAATGTGCACTGCCTTACCCACACAAACTTATTGTCTGTCTCATTTTAATAAACAGATGATTAGGTTCCTTGGCACTAGAAATTGGTTGGTATTTTGTAGAAGGGAAATTAGGCAGCAGTGAAATTTAGAGATGTACACAGACACACTCATGCCTTCACTGCAGGAGAAGAGGCTGCAGTGAAATCTCTCTGGGTTGACTCCTGTGCTGCTTTACTCAGAGTTTTAACCCCTGATCTTGTTCCTGCAGCTCCTCACAGTGATAGTACAGAGATGGTCAACAACTTTCCTTTTGGAAGGCATTTCCTCAATGCTGTGTGGATTATGCCATCAAGGTCAGAGCCTCCTAACAGCCTAAACTCACTGGAGTTCCTGTGGGATAGGAACAGCCTGCTGCACCCATGGATGCCCCCAGCAATACTGATCAGTCCCAACAGGAAAGGCGAGAGTTGTCACCAATGCACAACTACAGCCCATCACAAAAACCAACACAGAGCAAACCCTGGCTCCAACCCCAACTCCTGCCAGTGTCTCATCCCCTCAGCCACCTCTGAGCCAGGTCCCCAGTGCTACCAGGGCCATGAAGTGCTTCCTGAAGACAACGCCCAGCAAGTCCTCTTACAAAGGACAGTCCTTTTGTGCTTTTGCAAGGGTTTGTCAGTGGCTGCAGCAGCTAAGCTGACTGAAGCAGCCCAGCCAGCACTAGAGCTCAGGCTGTCCTCACCAGAGGCTTCAGGGAAGGAAAAGAGACTTGCTTTTGCAACCTGAGCCCTCCTGCACCACTGTCCTGCACCCTGCAGGGTGACAGACATGCCACTCATCTGAGCACCTCCAGACCCTACTGATGACACTTTTCCTGACACTTCACCTTTATCTTCCTCTTATTGTCTGGTCCCTCCCATACCAAACACTACTGACTGCTCTTGCCAGCAACTACAACCTTTTAGGACCAAAGAACCAAAAGCCTGATCAGTGCTTACTGCTGCACATTACTTGCTGCAAAATCTCTGTGCCATACACACAATGTAATCCAAACGTCGAGGAAAATGTATTTCAGGCCCTCGTTTTGGTCCTATCCTGCCTTGAGAAGAAAGAAGCTTCTGGTATTTGTGCAAGCATAATATTCTCCATAAAAAGTGAGGCCAGACTGAGCTAATATGAAAACCTGTTGAATGTGCTTAGGAAAACTAAGCCATTCAACTAACAATTAGTTCTTTTACCTGCTTCCTCCCTTACAGTATGAGCCATGCCATCCTGGCATAGCTGATATAATTTGTTTCTTTTGGTCTGTTCACCACTAACCTCAATTCAAGGGCCTGTTAGCAGAAGGAAAGCCACCAGCATGCTCTAACCCAGCCAAGTGAATCACTCAAAAGCAGGTCCAACTCCAATTGCTTTCTTTAAATGACACTTTACTAGGCTGCACTGGCATATGACTAATACAATTTTAAAAATCTCTGGCCCTGCTTTGTCAAGCAGGGATGTTTTCAGATGGACTAAAATGGCTATGGCTTTAACAGAATGTAAAAGAGCAGCAGCTTGCTCCATTGTATGTGATCTGTCAACTAACCAAGAGGTCCAACCATGCTATCGGTGAATTGCATGTCCATGCCAAGCACAACAGAATCCCGAGTATTTCAATATTTATGGAATTATATGAACAATCTGATCACTTATGCTAGTGTGTTTGCAGTTAGAACTGGAGGAGTCTGAGGGGAAGGGTTACAGATCCCTCCCTTGTGTGGGGCTCTGCCCCCGTGCTCACACCAGAGGCAGAGCACTCACACGCACTCACAGGCTGCTTCTGCCAGTTACAGCCAAGTGCTGGGTGTGTTAAACATGACTCTATTGTACCGTATGCATACACTTAACTTTGTTCAGCTTTCTCCATTGACATTTTTAGCCTAAGTCATCATTCAGATTTTCCGTTTGTTCCTTTTTCTCCAGCAAGGCCTTGCCACTACTTCCCCAAATTCTGCCTCTGCTCCAAATCATTAAGTCACTATCTACTGACCTACTTGCTTACATTCTCACAGATATATCAAAACATCTTTACACGTAACAGTACGGGAGTTCCAGTACTACTCCCAACTCCCATCCTACAGCTGCAAGTATAAGCTGTGTAAACATTTCTTAAACACATAAACAGATCAAATGTTTCAATTTTCAGTATACAATCATGAAAATTTCAAAACTTGAATTAGAAAGTAGATGGGCATCTCCCCACTCCCAATTACAAGGAATTCCATATATATTTTTGAGAAGCTAAAATGAAAATGAGACTTATAAAAGCATCTGATACCTGTACAACTAATACCAAAATTAGAGCCGTAACGTAGTTCCCACAGGGTAACATATGATGGCAAGATTTCTTTAATCTGCTCATGTAGAAAGCACTCAGCTTTTCAGAGCTCAGCATTCTCTCTGAGCTCCAGATCTTCCTTTCTATTTTGGGGGTTGTGGAGGAAGAGTCAGCAAGTTTCCCAGGAGTTTTGTAGGTTAATCTTCACCAGCTATGCAGCACCACAGTCCCAGTGAAGTCAGTGAGTAAGGACAATTTCCCCCAATCCACAGTTTCTCCGCTATTTCTCTGTGAATGGGTATAATTTTGCTTATTCTACCTCCCACCCATGAGACTTTCCTCTTTTAAAGGTAAAAAAGAAAAAAAAGTTGTGGGACCTTCCCTGGGCAGCTTCGAACCATTTTTTTCAGTGTTTATGGTTACCACTACTTCAGCCTCTGAAGAGGTTGAACAGTGCAGTGCACACCTTTCCAATGGCCACAACTCATCAGAGATGTGCTGCCCGTGCTAGGGCTGCACAGGCGTAAGTTTCCATCTTGGAAGTTTGTTTGTAATGTTGAACATCCCAGTGTACTACAGAGAAAAACTGCCCCTTTCCTTCACCACAGGGTGGGTGCAGGCATGAAGGAACCAGGGCTAACAACTCCAATCACTGCTAACCCTGGTCATCCACTGTGGACACAGGAGAAGGCCTAAAATCAGGGTCCAGGAAGCAGACGGCAACTCTGTAGCCAACCCATTCCTCTTAGTAAATCCAAATGAAGCCCCTGTGCATCCCTCATCCTTCCGCTGCAGAAATCAGGGACAACACTCCTGCTGAACTCAGGCACACAATTATCCCTTAAAGAATTAAGGCAGCCTTTCCAACTTTTCTTGTAACAGCATCCAACAGGCCTCCTGTAGCAACAGTGGGATGGCCATTACGCCCCCTCATTCCCCAGGAAAAGGGAGGGATAAGGGAATTGTGCAATGATGTAATGAAACCAAGATCCAACATTTAGGTTCTTTTGTGCTCCTTTTAAGCTGTTTGCTTCTTGCAATGAAATTAGATTGAGCAAAATGCTTTTTTGATGCAGATCAGCTGTTTCATGGAGCTAGCCATGCCTTCTTGTTAAAGGATGTTACTTTTTGTGTTGTAGGAACATTGGCCAAATGACTCAGGGTTGTGGAAATATATTAATATTATGAAACATTTCCCAAAGTTTGTACATCTCTGGAAGTACCAGGGCAGAGATCTCAGAATTATAATTAACCAGTAAATTTGGGAATAATTAGCATAATAATTACATTTCAACAAAATAAACCATACAACTAAAATAACCTCTTTTGGCAATAACTGACACCAAGAAAATACATGACGTCTGGCCCACCCACATGCTCCCTTTCTTCTGATCAACTGGATGCCACAACACTGCTGTGCCTCTCGAGCTAAGAATTACAAATAACCCTGGAAAGATGGAAAGTTGCCAGAAAGACCTTATGAGACCCATGTATTTACTCGAAGCTAGGACTGATTTTTAAGACTTGAATGATTCCTCTTTCTGATTTTTCTTTAAAATTTGCTTAGTGTCTTATGCCAAGCAAAAGCAAACTATCTTACCTGATGCTTTTATAAAATCCCTTAAGCTCTGCCTACATGAAGTCAAAGGCAGCAGTGGCCAGGGTTTATGTATTGAGTTTTTTCCTGATGAATTCAATAAGGCTGTTTGCAGGATTTACAGTGAGTGTAGATGTACAGATGAGCAACCTATTTTCTATATAAGAAGGTTATTCATCTCAAAAAGAGATACAAAAAAATCCCACTGGGACACTAAACTTATGATTGCATGCTCTTTTTGGATGGAAGCTTACCATATTTTTAGACTGGAGATTCTTTGTTCACTGTTATTGGTAAATAAATTAAACAACCCCCAAATGACGGCAGCATCTGTAGATGTGCTCAGGTTGACAATAGAACTAACATTCAATTATCAGAAAATGAATAGCTAAAGTTATCTATGGCTGTTTGAAAATAGCTATTTTATCCTTGCACTTAGGAGGGAGCAGAGTTGTATTACTGCCATTTTAAACTTATAAAACCCTTCAGACCTGGCAACATAAAGGACCATTGTCAGAAGGATGCTTTGGCACATCTCTGACTTTAAGCACATGAGTAAGATGGCAAAACAAACTGCATGTAATAGTAAGGCAAATTGAAGTATTTTTCTGAACTGGAAACTGAAGTCTGAGGAGGTCATGGAAATCTTCCCACTGGCAAGTGCAGGTGTCTAGCCTAGAGCTTGCTATTTAGCCCTGGCTTGCCTATGATTTGGTGGTGGCAACACCCATGACGTGGTGTCCAGACACAAAAGAGGAATTCAGGGCTGCCCCAACTGCTTCCCAGTATAGCTGGTGCACAGGATATAGCAGACTTGATCTTAGCTGTGTGGGAAGGTGTAAACTGTCTCCTCACTGCACTCCTGTGCCTTGGTGAAAGCCCTTCCTGGGTGCCCTGCGTACACAGGAGTGTTACTGGAGAGGCTCAGCTCCTTAGCACATGACGCTGCACACGCTCTCAGGCAAATTCCCCAGAGGAATAACCACGGCCCTTTAAAACTGACATTAATAGTCACACTGGGTGCAGATGATGGACTGGAGCACTGGGCTCTACTGGGCTTCAGCTGACGGTACCTAGTCTGGGGCTGTCCAGGGGAGGCAGCTCCCAATGCCACACTGCAGTCATACTGGAGCAGGCAGCCTTGAGGTTTTGGATGGCCTCAGAGCTGCTTGTTCTGGTGAATTACCAACACAAGTCATGCAGCCTGGTGCCAGCCCACAGTGCTACATTTAGACTGAGAATTGCAAAGGTGTAACTGCAGTGGTGAAAAAGGAAGTAGTAAAAATAAAAATAAAAGTAAAAACTGGGCCCAATTTGCCATCTGCTAACTCCATTCAGTCTCTTATAGTCTTACTGCTTTCCAAATTCTCTCACCCACTAAATAGCTGCTTTTTGATTATTTTCCTCAAGACTGCTTTGTTTTCTCCCCATGTTGCATCTCACCTTGTTATTTCCTCTCTACATTTGTAACCTCCTCAGGTCATTTTCCATCATTTCTATACTAGTGGCTGTTTTTTTACACACCTCCCAGTTTAATATCTTCTGCTCATTTAATTAACACACTGACTGCACTCTCTCCAAGATCGTTAATGAAGATATTAAACCAAGCCAAACCTTGCATTACTGCTTGCAGTGCCCCAAACAACTCCTCCCCATAGCCCTGTTTGCTCCCATTAACAATTGCCTGATGTTCACAGTCCATTAGCCAGGTTTCAATCTCTACAGCAGCCTTCCTGTCCAAGCCAATTTCTATTTACACATCACAATATTATTTAAGACACCAATACCACCCTCTTTTCCTTAGATGTATAGGTGAGTGAAGCTACATTTTTAACCAGCTGAGAATCTGCAGCTCAAACTCTGTGCAAAAAGTGATTATGTTTGATTTTTCCCTGCTCAGCATTAGGTCTTGGCTCAGCTGTCAGCTCAGCTGAACCATCTTTCATTTCATCAGGGTATGTGATATGTTGCCTCTCAAATATTAATTCAGATCCTCCTGCATATTAATACTGACACAGATTTGTTTCAATGAGTTTCCATTGCTGTAACTGAAAGTACAGTCGAGTCAACCCCATTTGTTTCTCCTGGTTTCACTCTCTAGTATGGCCCCGACTGCCAAATTTTACAGACAGAGCGGGATTTAACACCCCACTGATGGGCTGGGTTGAATGGGGAAGGTCCAGGCATTCTCTAGCGATTGTGGGCCCGTATGCTCACAGATGTTTTGTTTTATCCCCAAATCCAACTGACATTTCCCACACAGACTTACTGGAGCTACTGGTGTGACTTTAGTGCATTGGACTTCTGCAGCTTAACAGTGACTCAATTAGCAGGGCGGAAATTGGCCTGCTTTCTCACTAACACTTTTGTATTACCTTTGCAATTCATGGCACTGGGGGTTTGCCCAAGGTCCATGATATTTATAAAGGTAATTGGAGTTGTTCATTAGCTGGTTCTCAGAGACTCTGGGATACGATCCATGTAGATTCCTTCACCACAGACTTTCAGTTCTCTCCTTTACTCACATGCTTTGTGCCAAATCTCAGGACGATATTAGAGCTGACTTAAGGAGGATTCTGCCAGTTGTATGGGAGTGCAGGCACAGTTACTCCTGCTTCCCCTATGCCAAACCTCTCGTGCAAGTATAAATGATGCACCAGGGAAAGTGGCCATGGCTCTAGTGTTGCCCCAGCCTGTGCAGCCCATGCCATGGCAGCAGCCAGCACATCCTGAGCAGCCCTGAGCTCTCAATGACTCTTCAGGACTGGGCAGTCATGGTCCAGAAAAAAAAAAAAAAAGCTCAAGTATTTTATCTGTCCTCACTGAGAGCTGCCAAACTCTGGAAACTGAGCTCTAGTCCTGAATACTGACACAGCTATCTTTATTTTGTATGCATGTATCTCAATTTCTTTATAACTCTACTTAAGTATCCACTATTTGCAAGTGGAACTGTTCAAGAAGAATAGAGAGCCAGCTCCCCTCCAAGTGTAGCACAAAAGTTATATGTTTTCTGGTATTTATTGTTTGTCTAATATTATCCTCTCCCTTTACTTTAGCCCTCGGCCTCTTTCATGGCTCCCTTTAAAGTCTTCTGTAAACACGTAACTAATACCTCCTGCCCATCTTGGCAGCACTGAGGATTTCCTGGTTCAGTTAATACACATAACACTTCTAGCCAGAGCTTCGAGGAGACAAAGAGGAGAGAATCACCTCAAGCATCTGGACCAAGGGAGAACCATTAACTTCTAGCGAATGAGGCAAGGGTATATTTGAAATATTCCTCTGCTGACCAGTAGAGGGAAGTCATGTAAGTAAGCAGCAGCCAGTCCAGTGCAATTTTGCTATGCCCATTCCTGTAGTTCTTCAATTAATTATTCTTCCAGCACAGCTGGGTGGATGCAGGCATGTACATGTCAACCTCAGAGAAATTAGGAAAGGGGAAGATTGCACGAAAAAGGTAATATCAGTCATTAGATCAATTCATGTAGCTGGAAAAATCAGGTAAGCTTTAGAACACATCTGTCTGTCTTCAGTTCTGAAACAGCAGCTCACATGTTCAAAAACCTGCCAGATTTTCCAGCTACACTCATTGATCTAATCAAAAACAAACCAAAACTTGTCTGCCTACAAACAGATTATCACAGCAGCAGCAATACAATTCCAAAGAAAGGCTCATGTGAGCATCGACGATGACCAGCCCAGCCTGTAGGAAGGCAGAGCATGAACCATATCCCTAACCTAACTGCAGAGGAGGTATGCCTGGTTGTAAAGAGGGAGCAGAGAAGGCTGAGTCAATAAAGAAAAACATGACAGGATTAATATGAAGCATCTACCCACAGTGTCAAAACTTGTTAACACGGCTTAAAACCAAAAAGTCATCCCAAAAGCCAGACGTTCTTAAAAATGGTGGGGAAAAGGGAACAGTGAGGATTCCCACCCTAAAGGGAGCAGCAACAGCCCTGTGAAGCTGCAAGGGTTTGCATGAAAAGCAGATGGAGCAGGGACTCAATTCCCACCGGGGGACTGCTGTGAGCAGCTGCTTAGTATCCCAGAGGGAGCAGGAGCAAGGTAACGCTCCGATCTGAATTGGCAGTCTCCCCTACTCTTAAATACTTTATCTATGCGAGTGCAGTATCTGTGACTCACACACAGCAACCTGCTGAGCCTCAGCTGCCACGGGGTGGGGACAGAGCCAGGAGAGGCACATCCCTCTCCGGGCACAATCCTCCCAGGACAGCCACACCTCTAGGCATGCTTGACTGCTCAATTTGACTCGAGCCAATGATATAAAGGGAGAAAAGACACTAATAGATTTTGACTGAGATGCACCACTTAATCCTTTTTTCCCCATCAGTAAGCTCTCTTGCTTTCCCTTCATAGTAGGCATTATGCAAATCAAGAGTCCCCTGAGGTGATATTTGCAAATGCAGGATCATACAAGGAAGGGCACAATGCTTCTTTGCCAATTCAACCCCCTGCCCCTACTATTCTATTTCAAATAATACTATACTCATGGTAAGTACTAAAAATACGTACTCTACCATTCAAGCACTTAATGTTCTTAAATGCCACTTTGTTCAAGGGAAATAGCCTTTGTTAAACATGAAATTCACTGGGAACAGAATTCATATTTCAATCTGCTTTACTATATTTATATATATATATGGTTTTTTTCCCCCAGCTAACGCCACACAGCTAAAGCAAATACTTCGGGAAGACTGTTGAGAACTTCTTGATAATGTTGGGTATCATCAACTACTGCCTTATATATGGACTTTACGGCCACTTCCTGGGGCTTGAATGATGCACAGTGAAAGGGTCACTGGGAAAAGAAAAAAGCTTATATCACAGTGCTATCAATGTATGTGCTGTGATCACCAAAAATAAATGGGTTAGCCAATTTTAGTTGAAGTAGCAACACATCAAATTAAGTGGCAGGATACTGAAACACAAAGTTTTCCATGGAGAAGTAAACATCCTCAGAGACCAAGGCTGACTTTGACAAACATTCCTCTAGGGCACTTGACAGCAGTTTAAATAGCTTTAACTTAAACCAGCGGCTGCCTCCTCTCTATAAAAAAAGGTGTGATTTTCAGCAGCAATGAAAATGACCATCACCAAGAAAGAGACATTCAAAATCCATACAGAGATTCACTTTCCTATACCCTAAAGCTCTACTTCTTTTTCACAGAATAAAAACACAGAGTATTCTGAACTGGAAGGGACCCCCAAGGATCATCCAGTCTATCTCTCAAGAGAATGGCCCATACAGAATTACCCTGGCATTATCACCATCATGCTTGCTAATTTTTGTAAGGCCGAAAGCCACACCAAACACCCAGCTTGTTGTTTTATTCAGAAGGATTCTTCTTCCAAAGACATAATTGGGTTTCTGTTTCTCAGCTCTCCATGTTAGTATTTTATTGCCATGAATTATTTGGGATTAGTAATGAAGTGTGGATCACAGGACTGAGAGTCCTTCACAGGGGGTGTCTGCTCTGCACTCTGTCATTTGTTTCCCAACAGCCTTGTTCTCACTTTATTAGAAAATATTCATTGCAGCTTCTAATTTATACAGAGTCCAAGTGGTCTACTGAATATTCCCCCCCATTTTCTGGTAACTGCATCTATATTTGCTGTATAATTTTAGGCAAGTGCAGGACTTACAGTTCTACTGAACTTAATGTGTATTGTTCTAATGCCCTAGAAAATTCAGATATCAAGTGATACATCAAACACTTAGTTTCCCTCTTTCATTGCCATATCCTGCAATGTCACTCAGTTCTTACCTCATCTTCTCCCACAATAAATTTAATCCTTGACATAAATGACTGTTTTGTTTCAATGTTTGGCCCTTAGTTCCTACAACAGCAGTGCTGATGCCAGAGAAGATGCAATGCTCAGGTGCTTCCTCAACTTATTTGAGGCATCAGTACAGAGAGTTTTACTGTGTGACTCATGACTAAAGCTGTGTGGAAGGAAGGAAGGACAGAGGGAGGTCTGTCCAGCACAGTCACAAAGAAAATCTGCAGAATCATCATCAAAACCATCCTGCAAACTTAGATTTCTCACTGATCCCATCTGGCCTGATCCAAAGGCCATTGGATTTTGGATTTGGACCAATATGCAGACGCCTTTGTCCAAATCCTGCGTAGAATAAAATGTTGGCTCTCTTTATTGGCAGAGGATTTAGCAATAGGAAGAAGTTCAGTGCAAACCCTTTCTCCATGTGTGGCTGTTCCAAGAGTTTCTAATTCACAAGGGCTCAATCTTGACCCTACATCCTCCTGCTTCTACTGCAGGATCATCTGGCTTTCCATCAGCACAGCTCTGGTAAGTAACTCACACAAGGCATGGAGCAGCTGAAGCAAGATATTTAAAAGAAGATCTCCTTGCTGCTTTCCTAGTTATTATCTAATCGCTGTGGCAGTGCTAGGAAGGTTGTAGGTGGTTCTGTAACCTGTCATGCCAAAATGTGAAGAGCAGATAATTTTTATTTCATTATGCTTTTGTTCTGCACAGTCTTCAATATTGTCAGAGTGTTGTTTGAACTTCAACCAATTAATGAAACATGAACTGCTTATTAGGTGACCCAAAAGGTCTCTCCCCTACGATCTGTGAATATCAAATCAAAATCAACGTGTTGCTGGTAAATGCATATGCATGAAATCTTTCAAGACATCATGGCTAAAATAGCTGCTAATAAACCTCACATCATTCTTGAGAGAGCAGAACAGGAAGGGAAAAGAAGCCAACAAAAATAAAACATGCTTCTGCAAAACACTGCCTGTGCAAGTTAGCATCAGCTCCATGATCAATAGGTCACCATTATGTACGGTATTTACATCTGATCTGCATTACTGCACGGCTGTGCTGAAATGGCCAACAAGGCTCATATCAGCTAGCACTTTCTTCATTAAAATCTGCCTTCATATAAAATTTACCTTGATTTATGAGTTTGCATTCAGTGCTGTACATTTGAATGTAACACTGCCAAATTTTCTACAGCGTTCACCTGCTGGTTGTAGAGCAGAGATATTTCAAGATGGAAACAAACTAAAGATGGTTGCAGAAGGCTTATTATTACCAAAGAATGGAAAATAATAGACTTGTGCATATGTCCAGCCTTCTGCTACCATCATGTCACTGTATATTATCATTTTCTGTTACTGAAAAGTAATATACACACCCTCTATTTCCTTAATTGTGGATTTATTAACTCTTTCACACAGACATACACAGACTCACAATTATTCTTTTGCTTTCATTACTTTAAAAATGTTGAGGGTGGTTTTCTTGGTATCTGTTGAATAGAAACTTATTCAGGTGTAGAATCTGGAATTTCAGGTGTTTCCACTTTCTTTCACACGTACACATATTAAATTCAGATAGGCCCATATCCAAGCTCCAGTCCAACCCCCCTTTTCAGAAGATGAATTTTAGCTTCTCCATCATTTGAATGTTAATTGTGTGGCATCACAATAAAACCACACATGCTACTTGAAGGCACGAAAAAGTCCCTCCTGACCCTTAAAAAAACCTGTCTGTTATTCCTAAATATAAATCTGGCTAATAACAAGTTCCATAAGTAATTACACAGCACAGAGCACACAGAGCCTTTCCTCTTACTTCACTAATGCTATATGCTTCAAGGGAACACTGAGTGGCAAATTTGTAGTATGAAATGAGAAATTTTTAGCCGAGAGTGTAGGAAAGGAGGGGCAATAGAGAAGGTGAGCAGAAGGAAATGCTCAACAGGAATGGAGAAAAGGAAAATCTATTTATTCACTTGATAAATAGATTTTACCATTTCTGTAAATCTCTTTGCCTCATTCACCACTCTGAAGTGTATGACTTAGTTCTTCTCAGCAAGTAGCCCCTTGCTCCTAAACATTTAGCTTTGGTCTGTCCAATGACTGCAGATTTATGCACTTGAACTCTTTCACTTCCTAACATTCTATAAATAAGCCCCATCTGGTCTATCTCTCCTTGTGTCCAAGTCCCTTCTTCCCTCAATGTAAGTCATACAGTCTCAGTTAGCTAATGCCTTCCTTTAAATAAACCAGACTTTTCAAAACTTGATCTAATGCCTAGGCTCTTTATGTCCCTCGAAAGAAGACTTGAGCAGCTGCTCACTGTTACTATACACTAGATCAAGTATTCAGAGATGGATCTATCAAAGAGGTCAACTCCCTCCTGACATTACATTAACTAATCTGCTGCTATTTTAAACTTTGCTTAGCTTTGTTATTACTTCTACTTCACTGCACCACTTGACACAGACTTAGTGCATTTCATAACCCATTTACCCAATTGATCAAGATCATTCTGTGAACAACCTCATCCTTCTAAATTTTAACCATTCTGCCTATATCCTGATAACACAGGATAGCACAGTATAAATCATGAAGAAAATGTTAACAGAAATCCAACCCTCTAACTACCTGCTTTTGGCCAGAAAAATAAATTTGTCTCTTTTCTTCATTGTTTGCTGTATAAGAAGCAAGGGAATACTCTTGCTCATTTCTTTATTTCTGAAAGTCTTTTTAATCTGAGTCTTCCTATTGACTTTGCCACAGCAACTCCCATAACTGAAAGGATTACTCTCATAGTTTGATGCTTTCAGGATCAAGTCCCTGTTCTTTACCTGTCTTAATAATTTATTACCAAACCTGTATATGCAGAGTGTGTAGAATAATACATCCCGTGAAACTTTGTTAAAAGTCTCTGAAAATCCCGATATGTCTGCTGCTTCCCTCCTATCTAGATCAATATTTATTTAATTTAAAAAAGGAATCCAATTTGCTTGACATGATTTACTTTCCACAAATCTATGCTGACTTGCATTATGATGCTGGACTCTTTTTAAACTGCATGCAACTGTAGCCTTATGTTTGCTTAAAAATGTGTTTCTGAGACTGCATTTATAGGCAGCAGGATCCTCTGAGAGGCTGCAATGCCCAGCAAGGAATTCACCACATTCTCATTACCATAGTGGTCAGTTCCAGCTTAAACTGTTTTCCTTGAAAACAGCAAAACAACATTGACCCTTCTCAAATTATTTCATGCAAGCTCTTATTTCTGATGTGCATTCACACTGCAAATCATAGCCATGTATCATGAGTTGTCCTGTGCCCAGCATTATACAATTCCTACGTAGAAACAGTCCTCAACACCCAGGGAGTTTAAACTGTGGCAATGGTCCCACCACTGATCTTATTGTTGGGTCTCAGTGAGAAGCCAGGCCAGACCAGCAGAGGCAGACAATCAAAATGTCAACAGCACATAGCTGTACGAAGGAACAAGCAGCTGCAGGGCTTCCTTCTGGCTTGTGTTCATGTCTCAAATAATGCTCCACACTGTTCAAGTGACCCTAGGCAGGCTGCTCCTGCTGTGGTGACATGATGCCCCTCCACCCACGCCACTGCTCACTGCTCTGATCCCACGCTTCAGCAGGAGACTGATGCTCAAGTACAACAAAGTGCTGCTGTCTCAGGGTATTGTCTGCAGCACCCTGGGTCCTATCTGCCCTGATAATGGGTGGTGCTCACTTTAGCAAGCCGACATGCCAACAGCACATGCCACTTCGGCACTCATCTCCTAAGGCTTCAGCTCCCTACTCTGCTACTGTCACTGAATTCTGCACAGCCGCCTGGGGTAAGTTCTGTCCAGTACTGATAGAAGGGGCAGAACCCTCTCTGCTTTCTCATTCACTTCAATTTGGCAGTTACCAAAGAATTTCCAAAATCTCATCCTACCAATGCACATTTTCCCAGCTATTTGTGCAATGAAGTTTCCATTTTTATTCTTCCTCCCCTCCATTTCCTCTTACCACACACTAACAATGCACTGAACTGAGCTCTTACTGATTTTTTAGAGGACTATTTGTATACATTCAATAGTCAGAATGGGCTGGAGTATCTTGGTATGTACTTGCCAGACTGGCATTCATCAGGACTGTGAAACAGAACAAAATCCCACTGCAGTAATGAGGCTTTTTAACCCCTTTGTGACAGCACAGCTAAATGCCCTTTCAACCCCACGTATAATGCCATCAGCTGGGCACAGAAACACAGACCTACCCAGTTCCAACCATGACATGAATACAGAATTCTCTTAGGCAGTACCAAGCTGTTTGTGGTATTTATCCTCAAGTACCCTACCTTGAACTCCATAGGGGTGTACTTCTCATTCTTGGGGGTTGTGTTGCCCTTGTAATGGAGGTGGTTGGGAGTGGTTGGGTGGATAACAGTGGACTCCTGGGACTGCCTCTGGCAGCGCTGGCAGTACACGTAAATCACAAACGTTAAGAGGCTGGAGCCAAAGAAACAGGAGACCCCAGTGGCAATCAGATGGATGAGACTAAAACCTGCAAGGGAAATGACAAGAGATGCTATTTTTAAAGACCAGCCCTTTTCCCTCCCCTGACAAGACCACAGGTGCAAATCAGAACAGTGACATCTCGGGATCTAGATTAATAAGCTGTTGAATCCAGAGTCTTATGTTCTAACATAAACTGACATAATCTCCCTGCAAATCGGTCTCCCCACTGCAGCTCTGCCTTGTGCAGTTTAACAGGTTCATGCATTGTTTTCTCAAAGCTCTCTCCCTGTCTCTCCTCTCTCCCCTCTATTGATATTGAAACTAAACATTATGTTAAGCTGACAGCTAAAGAAATGAGCCATACAAACAATGCACATTAATGGATTCCAAAGCATGTGCGTGTCATGGAAATAAGGGGATAAAAATGCTCAGTGTTTCTCTGAAGGGAAAGGAAGGGAGGGGAAAGCCCTTTTTGTCGGCTGCCCAAAATGCCTATGGGACTGTGTGTGGGGTGGAGGAGATACACATTCCTCCCCCTTGTAATCCAAGTGTGCTCAGCATTCTTGCTTATTCATGGGGTGGCATTGCCTTGGCCATATCTGCACTACCTCTGGTGTCTGCAGTACCTCTGAGGTGTACTTGTACTGCAAACAGTGAAACAGGGGTCCTCCGGAGAACAGGAAAGATAAGATAGACAAAGGAAAGGGAGGCAATGCTTGAAAAACACTTCTTTGGCTTTCTCCACAAATTGTGGAGATAGGAAATCAGTTGCAGGCAGGTGCCAGCGGGGTAGCTACAGTGTAAATACTTCAAACAGAAAAGCTCTTGGACTATAAAAGCCTCGCAGAGATCTCTCCACGCAGGATTGCAACAGCACCCTTCAAGGCCAGCACTCTGGAAGGAGCTGTAGCTGGGGATCCCACACACTGGGAAGTACCTAACTTGCAGCTCTGACTGGTGGGGGGAAAGCAAAGTCAAACAGCACTCCTCATTCCTCCCTCATCGCACTGAGTCTCACACCCCTCGGTAAAACCCACCACCGACAGATCTCCACTGACAACAGAACCAACAGTACCGAGCCTTAGAGCCACCAAGTTATCGAAGCAACCAGAGGCAATATGGGATGGCAAAACTTTAAAACCCTGTTGTATTTTGCTATGTGCAGGGGGGACACCATGAAAAAGAATCAGCTATTTAACTACAAATGCTTCTGCCTTTCCTCTGCCTTTGCTCTGCCATCTTTCAAACAGGAATGACAGAGGCCTCAGAGCCCGAGGGGACCCCCCCGACTGCTGGCCCCAGGGCAGCTGTCCCAGGGGTCAGTCACATCGCCTCAGTGGCGACTGCAGCGGTAAATTTCCTGTAATTCTTAAAAAGCCAGTTCATTTGGACAGACTGCTGTGTTGACTTGACTGTGTGCAGAGAAATGGGACTACTCAGAGAGTGGCTTTAAATGAGGTTCATTCTTAGTCTGATCACGGTGTGCAGTTTTTTGGTGCCATCTTACATTTTAAGTGATATGCTTTTCAAACAGCAGATTCTGCCCATTAGTCAATGGTTCTCATCTAATCTTTAGTTAAAAAATATCCTCCTGGTTTTAAAAAGAACAAAACCAATAGAGTTCTGTAGCAAAGTAATGCACTTCAATCATAATTATAGCAAGGAACATACAGAATTTATTAGACTGGTGAGCTACATTTATTTTTTCAAACCACATTATAAAATTCCGTTGCAAGATTACCATTTTCTATTGTGTTTTGGATGATGCTCCAAAAAACCCCAGCAGAAATATTAAAATTTCCTGCTAAATGTTACTTTTTCAAAAATACATTTCCTTTCTAAAAACCTCTGCCTGCTTTGCATCACTCATGAGACCTAAAACACAGAATATGTAACTGTGTTCAAGAAAGCCACATGACATGGTGCCACATTCTCCTTCTGCCCAGCTTTGCTTATATTGCAGTGAATGTTTCATTTCACTGCCACATTTGCAAGTCACAACAAAAAGCTCTCTTATAGTTCACTCTCACCTTTGAAACACCCATCTGATTTTTCAAATGAGTTTTGGCTGTATCTTAGGGGGAAGAAAAGCAAATTATTTTGTTTGCAGCATGTGAGTCCCCAGGGGGGATGCCTTCTGGTTCATCACTTTGAAAATATGGATTTTCTGAGATGCATCAACAGAATTTCTATTGATTGGTTTCTTTGCCAAATATTGTAGAACACTACATTAATAAATAATATTAGCTATGGCAAAATGTAGATAGCAACAGGAAAGACAATGGTGGTGGAAAAAGAAGGAAATGTGGGTACAGTGCATAACAGCAGAGTGCAAGCCATAGCAAGGGGTCCTGGAATTGAAGCAGAACCATTGCACCCTCTGAGGGAGAAGGAGTGATGCAGGAAACTAAATGTTACGTTGCAGGGGCTGAAATCTTAATTCCATTGATTGCCCTCAGCTGCAAACTGAGAAGCCACATTTCCATGCCACAGGTGGCATGCCTGTTTTTGCCATGATCTCTACAGGGAGAAGAGATTTTGGCAGCCTGAAGATCATCTAGATTTCAGGAAAGCAGGGATGTGATGCTAGCAGGAATTGGCATGGCCATTAGTGTGAAACTAGAATTTCAAAATGTTAAAGGAACCTGCTATTTTCTTTAGTCTGCATTTTTATCATAGGGGCTCCCAGGGCAGTGGAAAAGTGACGCTAATGACTAAATCTTTCCAAGTTACATGCAGAAAGGAGACATCGTTTCTGTGAGAGGTGAGAACTTGAATGAAAAGAAGTGCTTGGAGGACAAGTATAAGCCTAATCTTGTCCTGTATCAGCAAAGGATCTGTCTAAGAGACCCTGTTCACTGAAATCTTTATAGGTTATTTAAAAACACCTGCCTCCGAACAGCTGGAAGCTTACAGTGTTGAATGGAGAATAACCCTTCCTTCCACCTGAACCATTTACCCTGGAGGTAGAGAGACACAGGCAGTTGCCCTCTGGTAATTAATGACCCTCAGTGGCCAACCCAAACTTCCAAATAAATAAAAATCTTGGAACTGACAAGTGGACATGCGATACATTCTTCCAGTCTGACTCAGACAGCAAGACTCCAGTGGAATTAAGGCTATCAGTGGAATATGAGCTGTATAGATTAATGGTTTGGCTGATACTGCACAGGGAAAAAAGAAGTCAGGTTAAGATAAAAATAAGATATATAGTTAGTGGTACCCTACCTCCACAGTTCGTGCTCTCATCAATGCTGGAGGCTGGCAGGATCACTAAACAAAGAAAAGAAGATTGGAGAAAGTTGTCATTTTGCCATCCCTTTACTCCTTCAAGTAATTAAACCAGACACGAGAAGGTGCTCATATGTTCTGTAGCAAGCTGAGAGTCTCTCTAAATTGATTTATAAGTTTATGGTTTGAAATACATGCAAAGAAACCTCTCTAAAGATCTTACAATTCCAGTACCTGATCAGTCTTTAGCTTCTTCAGTTTAGGGAAAAGATGGTAACTGAGAAAACCATGAAAAAGAATACCACTGCCTAGAGACCTCAGATTTTTAAGTCAATGCACTGTAATCCAAAAAAAAAAAAACATGTGGAAAGGCATTATGCAGTCTAGACCCATATCAGATATTTGCCTGAGAGATTCAATTTCCAGAAAACACACTGTGGAATATGGTGGTGACCATCTGTCCATCAACAGTGTTGCACTGTTAGACCCTAGATTAATCTCCCACCTTCACACCCCAATTTTCTCCATCTGCCTCACCTTAATTCTTCACTCTTTTGGGCTGCTTTTTTGATACCTGAAATCAAGGACCTTCTGTTGCCTGTATGCATACTAAGAACAGAGACAATTTTTATAACCCAGACTAAGACAAACTATACAAGATTAAAAGTTTCAATTCAGGTGAAGCAATACTAGTTATTTGTTACAGATCAATGTAATTCTGTTTAAAAGAAATGTTAAGCTGCTTAAGGGAATGCCATTTACCCTGCGCCTGCCACAAGGGAATTTATAATGTTTGTCTGTTTGCTTGTTTTTCTAGAAGCATCCAAGCCCAAATTATAATAGAGCAAATCTCAGCCCAGTTTGACAGCCCAGGCACAAGCTGCTCTCTGAACTGGCCCGCCCTCTCCTCCTGGATGACATGGTACATACCAGGAATTTCATTATACAGGCAGTCCTGGTACTGAGTGCTGTTTCCGACGCACTGGGAAGAGTCCGGGCTGTGCACCTCGCAGTAGCGGCTGCGGTACTGGATGCCCTCTTCATTACACAGGCTCCACTCTGACCACTCTGACCAGCCACCTGAAGTCCAGGGTTAGGACAACACACAGCGTCACCAAGAAGAAAAAAGATGCTCTGTAGATACCAGACTTCTCCCATGCTGAAGGATCGTAGATCCTGGCCTGGGCCTCTCTCACACATCTAATCCAGGGGTCCTTAGTGGATTTAATTTTCTCAGTGCAAGCATCACACCCTACTTATCAGGTTGTAGCTCTCTTAATAGGGACTAAACCAACCCTTGGTGAAACACTGCACAGAACCAAGTTGTCTTAAAAGCTCCTAGATCAGCTCTCTGGTTAAAGACATACAAGGAGCAGGGTGGGGCAATGTTGCACCAGGACCTCCAAGTTCTGATGTGGCCTCCCAGGGATACCTCAAGCAGCCAGCACAAATTGGAGCACTAACAGAGTTTTGCTGAGGTTCCTAAGGGCAGAAGTCAGCCTGCACTGGATCAGAAATACACAAAGGTAGTTCAAAACCAGCACAGATCTACACCCTATCCTCCTGAGTTGTAGCACATGCTGATCTGCTGTCTGTGAAACAAAAAGGAAGGATTTCCTTCCCTTCAGCAACTGTACAGATTGCTGCTTCATGGCCCCTTTTGTTTGTCATGTCAGCTTCCACAAGAAGAACCAAGCTCCTGCTTTTTCAATTACTTGAAAGGGATCAACCATTAGCAAGATTCTGCTTGACCGGCACCAGCATGCCAGAGCAAGGGCCAGTGAACAGGCCTAGAGAAAGGAGATGAAATGCAGTTAACGCTGGGCTGTCTCCACTTTCCCCAGCTCAACAGACATCGACTGAATGGCCAAAAACCTCATAACTGGTGGTATTTCTGATTTGCTTTATAGCATTTTGAAGCTGTGCCTTGCTCCCACCACCACGGAAGCCAGCTGGAGCAGGGATGAGAAGTGGCTACCTTGGCAGGGGTGCGTGTTGCAGAGGGCCTCCTCGGTGTGCAGCCCGATGCAGATGTCCTCCCCGCTGGATGGAGCTGGGTTGGTGCAGGTCCGTGTGCGCTGGTAGTGCCCACCCCCACAGGTGGCTGAGCAGTGAGACCAGGGAGTCCAGCAAGACCACGAGCCTTTCACTGGAGGACATTGAAAAGCAAGCACAGACAGGTAGAGGCCAGTGGTTACTCCTCTCACTGTGACAAAGCTGGAGAGCCCCAGTGTCTCACCTTCCACATCCACCCTGCCCACACTAGCTAGCAGTTTCCTGTACCCCAGGACATTTGGGCCTGACAAGAACTTCACATCAAGAGAGGGTACAAATCTACTGCCCTCTGTGGATGCAGAATGCATCTATGCAGAAAAAGACTCTGCATCATAAAGTGCCAAAACCAGAAAGTATTCTTTGTGGTAGTCATTAATATTCACTGAAATATTCTACTCCATTCTGTTCCTTTCCTTTTTATAAAACAGCATTGCTATTATTACTATTATTCTTATTCTTACTATTATTATTATTATTACTATTACCACTACTGCTACTACTATATTGTCTCCTGAAACTTCATAGCAACAGCAAATTTACTTGGGAAAAAAGCACTGTAGCACCTAAGTGGAGCTTATATGGGATCTTTCTGTGGGAGGCCCAAGTCCTCTAGTCCCAGCCTTCAGGAAAAAGAAATTCAGAAGCTTTATTTATTGACACTGCTCATTGCATGGACATTGGACTAGGTGACCTTGAAAGGTCCCTTCCAACCCAAACCACTATATGACCTAATCCTCTAAAAGATTAATAATAAAACTAGGGAGAGACTTCAGATCCCTGGATCCCCCACCCACTAAACTGCCTGGTTTGCAGGTCCACATGCCATTAATTCAGAAGATAATAACCTGATGACTTAGAGCAAAATAAACCCAGGTTTTGTGTATACACATTGAGTGAGGCAGGGAGGGAGGGAGACACAGAGAAATAGTCATCATGCATTCAGAACAGATTGTAAAACATCAGAGTGTCCAAGGGGAGAAAACAGCACAGGAAAAGGGCACAAACATTAGTGAAAAGCCACTGAGAGCTTCCAAAATAGTACTAATAGCTGCCTTTATAGTGCTAGAATTATTTCCTTTTTATAGACCATAGAGTGCAATATTTGACACTCCTGCTATGCTCTTGCTGCACGTTCTGATCATATCTGCATTTAAATTTTATCTTTGTACTGAATTTTAGAATCATAATAGTGCTACTATAATAGAGCATTTTCAAGTGTAGGCCACAAACTGTATTGCCAGAGGTAGATAATTGCTGGAACTGCAAAGAGGCAAGGTAATTTGTGTAAGATCACTAAATTTAGTTTAGACAGTTATTACAGAGCAAGGAGAAGGATAAGCGAGAGAGAATACAGTAGTCAGTGGTCTATTACTACTATTCTGGACCAGGAGTGCAACATAAACATGAGGACAAACTCGAAAACCAGGAAACCAGGCAAGAATACTCCCTGCTGGCTGTGCAGGAAATGGTAACTGATGTCAAGAGTAGATGCCCATCGCAAGAACAATACGTAAGCAGGAGAGGGGGAAGAAACAAGTGTTCACAAGAAGATCTGCCACATCAAGCATCTCTATACAGTATTAAGCCACATTTATTAAGCCTGTCTCCTCATCAGGGAGCAGATGCATCATGATGCCCTCCACTGGATGGAGCATCAAGCCTTCCTGAAGCAAAGGATTGCTATAAGCCACCATGCTACTTGCTCTAGAGGATGTGGCTGTGTTACCCTCTGAGCCGAGGTGAAACCTAAGTCAGCACTAACGATCACATACGTGGGTCATTACAATAGCTTTAAAAAAAATAAAGAAAAGTCCCCCAAATTTAAAAAAAAAAAAAAAAAGAAGCTTAGAACTACCGATTTTTTGTTGTTGTTGTTGCTCTATCATTAAGATTTGGGAAAACACCTCTGAATTTCATGCAGGAAGATGATCATGGTTACCTGGGCAGGGGTGAGGATTGCAGTCTTGGTACTCCATCGCTGACCCCACACAGGGCAAGCCACCGTTTTTAGGTTCAGGGTTTGTGCATGTTCTCTTCCTGATCCTAAAGCCCAGCTCACAGTCCCTGGAACAGGAAGACCAGGCCCCCCAAAAGGACCAGCCCCCATTGATAATCCGTGCAGAGGTCTTACCAGTCTTGAGGAGGTCATCAACAAGAGCTTCAAGGAAAACAAACAAGACACCATAAGATCACAGATTAATCAGTTGCTGGGCTTTTAAAGGGGTTCAGCTCATGAATAAAATCAGGATCTATGTGCCCTGCAGAATAGTTTCTGTTGAAAGCCTTTGGCAAGAGGTTTTTTTTCCCAGAGCTACAGCTAAGCTAGACTGAAAAAGAAATTTGTACCCATACAAACTGAGTCTGCTGATAACCTTGATAAATGACCTCCTTGGGCAGCAAATTGTGGCAGTCCAGGCTGTGCCCTCAAGATGCTGCCTTGCATCACAGCAATACTGCAGGGAACAACCTGAGAGACAGTGCACAGGGGGAGCTCCAGGGAGAAAGAAAAGACATACTGTCCTGAGAACTGCTCTTCTCTTCTTTACACCCTCATTACTCACCTGTCATCTTTGGGGCAGCCTGGCAGGACCAAGAACAAATCTATACACTGCTATAAGCACAGAGCTCACGACTGTATCTCTGTCACAGGGCTCTCCCCATCGCTGCCACTCTGCAGTGACACCAGTCATACATGTCAACACTACTGCAGACACAGTCTTGCTGTTCCGAGAGGATCCCCCTTCCACCACCACACCCGAGCCTGCCCCATGGTCCCTCACAGCTGGCAGGACGTACAGTCAGTGTCACACACTGCGGAGCCATCGTTGGGGCAGAACCGACTCTCGGTTTTCTTCCTCCCGAACTGCAGCTCATGGGGGTCGGACAGCTGGGCCCGGCACGTGTAGCGGAAGCGCTGCTCCTGGCGGGCACCGTTCTGGGTGATGTTGACAGGCATCCAAGGGGTCCAGGGTGTGTTCCTGCGCACCTCCGGGCAGCTCTCCGGGTTGCAGGTTTTATACTCCTGCCAAGAAGGAAAACCACTCCCTCCTTATTTATTAAACAGCAGCAGCCTAACTGGCAGAGGTTTATTTACACTTCAGAAAATAAGCGGGTACCCTCTGGATCTAAAACAATCCCCATCCACCTTATCTGACCTCACAGGCACAAGTCAGTGCTGGGCATGGCACAAAATGTGGTGACTATGGAGGCAGTGGTCGTGCATAGCTTCAGGTGGACCTCAAGGGTAAACTGTGCTTGCTATTTTTATGTGTCCCTCAGGTTTGTGCTTCTTTGCTGACTCAAAGTCCTGTGGGGCTTTGACAGCTTGGTTCATTATGGACAGGAGAATAATTCAGGCAATAGATAATAATAACAGCAAACAAGTTTTCTGCTCTGACCCTGAGATGCTGTTCTCAGGTCAGCCTAGAGGAGTCCCAAGAGGACAAAATGTCAGTAAGGTTTATTTCCTGAAAGTTTATTATTTTATTTTTAATATAGGTTCAGAGTAGATCTTTTTACAGCTATTTTTGTTTGCTTAGCTTTTCAAACTCCCTAGTGAAGGTTATCAACCATTTGCCATCCTTGGTCTAGAGCAGCCATTGAGCACAGACAACATTCTGGCTGGCTGGGAATGGGGGGTTTGGGGGTTTTACAATTCTCATCACTAGTGTGAGGAATTCCAGTGACAAACATTTGTGTTCTTGATTTAAAATAACTAAATAAGTAACTCTTTTCTGGCAGAGGGGAAGAAATGTAATGCTTCAGGACTTCATGATTCTAGTGTAAATGCCAAACAGCTTGTGAAGAAATGGGAGGTTCCAGATCAAGTCTGCTTACACTGAAAGGAAACCCCACAACCAATTAAAACGGCTGCATGAAACAGCTGCCAGAACAGGAAAGGGAAAATAAAGAGAGCAGATGGGGTGTTGGACCTGTTGTTTACTCAAGTATGACAGTGCAACTCATTTCTGATGTGTGTGTGGCGTCCTTGGCTCAACACGATCATCCTTGGGAGTGGGACAGAAGAAGAGAACATGTACAGAGCTTTCAGGTAAAGGACTTGGTATCAGCCTACAGAGGCCTAAGGAAGTACTCTGTACACCAGTCTGTCCCCGAATCTGCCACCCCTCTGCTTCCAAGTTCATTTCATCATCCTCTGCTGCAAAAGCTGAGGACAGCATTTTCTTCTTGCTTGAGAAATAAAACCACAATGGAGAGAGGAGCTAAATACCCCGTTCCCTGATGCTACTGTCAATAGGTGTTCCTCATGCAATGTCAATAAACAATACATACCACAGCACAGCCTGGACACGTGTTTCCATTTTCACAGGACCTCTGCCTTGAATGAATCCCTCCACCACAATTCACGCTACATTTATTCCAAGGTCCCCATGAAGACCAAAAAATCGGTAATGGACATGGACTGTTCTCATTACAGAATCTGAAAGAAGAAAGTGCATTGCTCAAAAAACTCCACATCAGCACATCCGAGGGACAAAATGGTGCGGGACGCAAGACTGCACACTGCATTTGGGCACAACTGATGCATGCACAGAGAGCCAGCAGAGGCTGACAAAACGTCAGATTAGTAATATTCCTGTCCACAGAGAGAAATGTAGCTTTTGCACCAAATGGGAGTGGTTAATCAGGTTGAGCTCAGTGAGACGGTTGGTGTAAATGATCGAGATCAGGTTTTCTCAAGTGCTCTGTCTCAAAACTTTTCCACAAACACCAAGTCCACAAAAGAGCTCATACACTGAGGCCCAAGTGTCACAAAGAGAGAGAGTGGATAGTAAATATTCTAAATAGGATGAAGGGTAGGAGGACAACTCAACAGTGACCTGTCACTAATGGCAGGTGCTAAACACCTGACAATCTTCTCTTCACACAATCTGGCTTTTACTGCTGCCTCGACCTAGGAAAATGGAGTTTTCAACCAGATGCATTATGCATCTAAAAGCAGGCCCTTAGTGAATGCTGTTTCATGTTCTGTGGCAAAAGTAACTGTAACTTTGTTCAGCTTTTTAATCAATATTGTTCTCAAATTTAACCACATAGAACTGCAATTGGCTCAGAGGTAGTCTTTAAACCCAAAAAGGACCATTGTGAATGGACACAAATCAAACCAAACATTAAAATGTCTTGAAACAAGGAAGTTAAATGAATTGCTCTTTTTATTCTGAGAAATGCAGAGATATATGTCTTAGTGACCACTCAAGGGACAAGCAACAGCCTATTGCCAAGCAGAGGCGGCCTTTAATGAAATGTCAGGCCTGGAAAGAAGTTGGGATGCCTCAAAGCATGCCTTTCATGCGGGACCAAGCCTGAAGAAGCATTATAGTGCAGATGGCTCTGTAGGTTCAGAAAGTACTAGGTTTTAGTAATTTTATGTGAAATTTTTGTAGTTGAGAGGGGAAAGATCTTTTTCTGATGCCATGCCCTGCAAAAACTCAAGCCTGAATCTGTGAGTTAAGCTGTATTTTGCCTTGAACTGCTTATGGAGGATCAGCACAAGTACTAGAGACTTGGAATGATGCAACTGGCAATGAAAGCTGCACATACTCAGCTGCCACTCCAGGGATGGATCAGAACAGAATAACTGTGTCTGTAAACTCTATAGTGCCAACAACAGGCACAGCTTCTCTGTCTGGGGAGGAGGTCAGCCCTCTGTGTAGGACAGGAATACTTGCAAAGGTCTGAAGGGTCCTGTTTAGGAGTGAGGGCAGCTCTCAAGTGTCTGATGTTCACAGGCTTACTGGAAGAGAGTGTCCATGCACGTAAACAACCGCATCCCTCCCAGGCTCTGGGACTGCTTCCACTTTGTGCATTGAGCCCAACAGCCTCAGTCTGTATTCCCAGCCAGCACTTCCAGCTGCCAACATTGCAACTACAGAAATGGGTGCACACCATCACGGAAAACTCTTACCTTTCTTCCCTGCTCTGTCCAACGCAGACCCTGCCCCCGTACCGTGGAGCAGGATTGCTGCAGGATCGCTGCCGGACCTGGAAGCCAATCCCACAGGAGGTGCTGCATGGGGCCCAAGAAGACCACGGTGTCCAAGCACCATTTCTAACAAAGAGGGTGAGAGAGAACAGAGTATGGGGAAAGTGTTCAACTCATGGAAGAATAGATTATTCATTTCAACCAGACTTTGAATCAAGTGAGTTTGTTACAAGGGAATTTCAAAAGTGCTTAGCAGTGGCCTAACTTTTCTCCCTTTGAAGTCTCTAAGAATTGGAAAGGAAGAGAATGAAGCCAATGTTGAATCATTTTGAAAATGTCTCCTAGGATTTGATGGACAATAGTGTGGTTAGTGTAACTTTCTTTGGCTATTCCCCCAGCATCTTCCCCATGTCTCATAACCCTGCTCTCCTGACCCAATGACTGATCCCAAAGTTGTATGTCCTGAACTCTTCTGCACAAAGAGTTCAAGTTTTGAGGATCGTGAATGCCAGTTGTGCCAAAGGATATAAAAAAACTACCCTCTGCTAATTCAGTAGGTACTGATGCTTTAAATCTCTTACAGCAACACCACTTCCAGGTCCCATGTTTTTATCACAAACCTCATAATATCTTGTGTTTTCCTAAAGCCTTCAGCACTGAATCCTATTAAGTGGAAATCTCAAATTTCATTAAAAATAACAATAATTGCTTCCAGCTTTCATGGCCGCCTGCAGACGTCACTGTAGTGTGACCTTAAATCTGTAGAAACCAGAGGCAATTAAGAGCTCAGAGGCAGGATGGGGTTTCATGGTTTAATGAGTGATCACATCTCTGCTGAACAGTGGTAACACAGCCTGAAGCCAGCGTGATGTAAAACCCCCTAGTTCACACCTCAGCGCTGGAGATGTTGGCAAAGCTCCTGTGAGAGGCTGAGCATGTGCAGGCGGATCCTGCCACGCTGCTGTGTGAGGTGCCTCAAACGTGTGCTTACACAGAAGCCAACATTTTCATCTTTAAAATCTTGCATCTATTAAAGCTCACCTTCCTCTGGTTTGGCAGCACTGGACCTTGAAGCAGGAGAGGAGGAACCATATCTCATCTCTTCTGTGCTGCAGGTTTCATTTCATATGGAGCCAGGCTAATGCTGTGTCTTATAAAACTGCCTAATCTTGACACTTTAGTGCCTTAAGCCAAAAAATATCTTTTCTGGGGTGTGTTTTTTCATAAAGAAAAATCTTTCTAAAAAGTCTAGTCAAAAAACAACTCAGGTGCTCTCTGATTCTTGAAAGCTAAGCTTGAAAACAGATGTTAATTTTCAAAGCATTTACTGAACTAATAACACTGCTGGCAAGAAATATATTCTGGCATAGCACCAATCAGGGCAGAGGATGAAAGTTAAAACCCACATTGCCCTTCACAGTTTTTGTATTTTTTATCAACTCTTGCCTGTTCTTGGCAGCTTTATTTCAGAACCCTGTTAGATCTTTCCCCCTTCCTCTTCTCGTTCTCTCATCCCTCTTTCTTCCCCTCTGCCACCCCAAACAAGGTCAAAGAACAAGAAATTCACTCATATAAAAATCCTACTATTCCATATTATTCTGCTATGTTTTAAACCACCTACTACCTCCCGACTCTTTAACCCAAAAGAAAGATTATATGTAAAATCATGAAAAGAAAAAAATGAAATGCAAGGTTGCTGTTACTGCTGCAAAAAGGGCAAGTAATTTCTACTAAAGAAATCCTCAAAAACCCAACAGTTCTCAATATCTATTTATGTTTCAGGATTTTTAGCAGAAATAAAGACACCTTCCACTTTCAGATCTCCAGCTTTCTAATAGACCTCATCTTTAAACATCCTACTCTCTCTTTGCAGAAAGAAATCTCAATGCCATATGAAGTCAATTAAAGGAAATTTGAGGGCTGAAGCGGATGTAGGATGACCAGATGTCCTTATTTTTCAAACCATGCTGTTTTGTTATGTCTTAAGATTGAATAATCTGTTTTTCATCCCCTTCTTAGAAGCTGTTCCTGCCTCTTTTGCCATCAGAGCAGTGCTGAGAAACCCATCCCACTGGCAGGTTTTCCATTTGCCACTGGCAAAAAAAGCCTGCCTGGGGAAGGCTTTGCTCAGCCTACGGTGGCAGCACAGGGGCAGGAATGACTGCACACCTTTTGGGCAGCACAGCCCATAACTGGAAGGAGAAATGCCAATTAAAACATGAATATTGCTGAATTTTTGGTGCCAAGACCAGCACTGATCTCCAGGGATGAGTCAAGAGGCAGCTGTCCTTAATGGAATGAATGTTTATGGAGAAGATAAAGTAGATAAAAACCGTATTGACCCAATATTTACCAAAATCCTGGCTGCCTCCACCCAGGTTAAATAGTGTTTACACTATTGCATCGTCTTCCCTTGAGTCATGACATGATGTAGTCTGAGGGTGGTGAGGTACCACGGACACAAACACCATGGCTGTGTTTGGGCACCCCACAGGAGGACATTTATCTTCCATACTGCCAAAGATGAGCTCCAGGCTTCCGTGGGCAGGCAGCGCTTGGGCACAAGCTGAGCTGCCTGTGCTGTTCCAGTGCCATCCCAGAGCCGCCCCCCGAGCCCGCTCGCTGCCAGAGGATGACGTGCTGCTCTCACCTGCCCAGCAGACAGGCTGTGCTGCAGACACCTCACAGACTCGCAGAACAAGGCAAACAAGCCTTGCCTGGAGCTAGGCTCAGCCCAGTCCTTACAAGAGTTGCTCTGAAGGATCTCTGCTTGTTTTTGGCAATGTAGCCTTGGAACCCAAACTTTTCAAAGTTATGAGCTTATTGATTTTTTTAGTCTGCTGTTCAGCTGGCTGACAACAATCTCTGCCTTACTGACCTCCTCCTGAGGGGTCACTACTCACTGTACAGCTGAGGGAAACCAAGGCACAGTGTAGTGTACAGTAATTTGGGGTGCTTATCTTCCAAGAGCCTTGGCTGAGGGCCCTTCATCGGAGCCCTTGGGTTTCTTCATTTTAGACCACCTTCAATCTGGACCTCACACACCTCACTTTGGCTGGGATACAATGACATGGTCACAAGGAAGGAGCTAAGCTGTGGACAGACACAACTCTTGTTCCCTTAAGAAGCACAAAGATGCTGAGGTACCTGGAACAATTTGCGACCTCAATCCTGGCCCCTTCACAGCTGCGACCTCCACAGCGAGGACGAGGGCTGTCACATGAACGTGACCTACACATACAGGAGCCTGTGCTGTCCCCATCCGAATGCTCACACAGTTGCCATGGGGACCAAGGCCCCAGTCTTCCATTTGTTGTCAGATTTTTCACCTAATGTTAAGAGGGAAAAAAGTCATTATTAGCAAGTTTACGTTTCTGGAGACAGGCCCAAAATAGAAATGCCAAATAAAGCTGCCGGGGGGATTAGGATGCAGCTTAGATGGGAGCTGTCTGTGCTTGCGAGCAGGATTCAAAACAGAGGGTTGTCTTCAGACAATGCCACATCAATATTTACCCTCCAAATTCCATGCCGCATACCTAACATGTGCACACAGGCACCCAGCCGACCCAGCCAGCACCACACCAGGAGCAAGCATCCATCTGCCGCACCACACAACCACCACACTCCCTGTTCCACACTGCACAGCTTCAGCCTTTCAAGCAATACCACAGCCAGTACTGACCGACCCCACTCCATCACGTTGCAGCCTCCGCAGGGCTTCCTGCAGAGTATTTTCCAAATTAGCATTCATATAACCGTAGTGACCAGCTGAGGCTGAGGCCTCACTGAGTTTGGCCCTGTCCAAACATGCAGTAAGAACCGTCTCCCTTTCTAAACTGACCCATACTCTAAATGGCAACATGAATGAAGAACAAGAAGTGAAGGAGATGATGATGACTAGCATTAATGCTGAGGATCACAGAGTCACCTAAAGAGCAAGAATTCATCTCAAGACAATTTATGGACCAGACCACGCTGCTATCTCTCCCCTCTGCCCTTTGCTTCATGCCTGCACAGCCCTGAACAGGCTGGGACTTGACAGCTTCCTGCAGGCTGTAATGAAGTAAAAACAAAGTAGTCCTGGCAGACCAAGAGCACGAGAAACAGAACTATTTCAGGGCTAGTGATGACCCTCCAGTAGACAGGGTGTCAGAGCTTGCTCTCCTGTGCCCTGTTTTAACCACTGCTGCTAGGGGAGCCCTAAGCTGAGGGCTGGGGGACCAGGTAGCTGGGCCACTTGCCCCCAAGTCTGTCTGGAGAGGATGTGTGCTACCTGCTTCTCGGGGGACTACTCCTGGCCACCACTGCTTTCTTGTTCCCACTCCACCACTACTGCAAAATCTTGCAGCCCAAGACCATGTCTTGAAAGCCGCCCTGAACACCCCTGCCCTGGCATCCCCTTGTCTCCTTGTTGAGAAACACGAGGCAGAAAGGGATTGGTGCTGGCTATGCCTGTGTACAGCTACTCCCTTGTTACGGCACAGCACCATGATGCACTTCTGCCCTGGTGGTTCCCTCCATGCTCCCCACCCCATGCCCCATCCCACAGTGCCAGGCCTTGCAGGCACAGGGCACAGATGGTGGCTGCCTGCAAGTGGCTCATGCCTGTGGGGTCACCCGTGTGGTGGTGGGATGCTCAGCAGCTTTGGTAAAACCACTGGTGAAGGCAATGCTGGATTTGGCCTTGGTGTCACACGCAACAAAGGGTGAAGGAAAGAAGAGGCTGGGGTCCTGGCAAACAGCCCTGGCCCCAAATCTGAGCCATCTACCCTGACAAACCCCACTGTGCCATGTTTCACTGGGCTCTGCTGCCAGCAAGACTAGTCCCCTGGGCTGTCCCAGGGGGGAAATGATTGTCCCTGCTTTACAGACAAGTAAACTGACACATGGAGGGGCTGTGAGGCTGCTCAGGAGCCGTGCAGGGAGCCAACCACAGCCATGGGAAGGGTGCTTTCCAGCACTCATTCTCTGAAACATGCTGCTCTGTGCTTATTCTCCAAGATTGGCACT
The DNA here is from genome assembly GCA_013397175.1 of Platysteira castanea. Lineage (NCBI taxonomy): Eukaryota > Metazoa > Chordata > Aves > Passeriformes > Platysteira > Platysteira castanea. Next base: position 1,888,641 of record VYXC01003415.1, read on the forward strand.
ATGTTAAACACTCAGAATGCACCTCTGGTGGGTTGTCATCTTCCCCTCTCACCCATCTACAGCAGTGGCAGCAGCGGCATGGAAGCAATTTAGATCTGATACTGCACTTGTCAGGCTGCAGCCGGGGGTTTCAGGCATCTGCTGTAAGCCTTTGTTTGCAATAGATTATCATGTAGTTGTAAAAATTTGCTCTGGGCTGCAGGTTACAAGGCAAGATGCCCACAGAGGAGATCCCTGAGCTTTGTTGTTGTTGTTGAATTTGCTGTTTTAAACATTGTTTAAAAATCAATACGGCTGGGTTTCTAAAAGTCGGAGGGGGGGAGTCAAAAGAAGTACTTTGAGATATTTAACACTAGATTTTTATTTCCTTTTCCCTCCTGCCTTACAAAAGTCATAATCCAAGCATTGGATCATTTCTATTCATTTTTGAGCCAGAAAGCCTTGCTCATTCCAGCAGGGAGTTCTGTTCAGAAATCAATGGTATGATATGGCCCATGGCATCAATTAAAAAAAAAAAAAAAGCTGAAAAATAATTATTGGCTCATAAGTGATACTGGGAAACAACCCAGAAATTAAACAAATAAGCAACCATAATCAAAATGCTGAGATTTATAAACATGTCACACTGCGAGTGTGGGAAGTTTTTATACTTAAGAAATTACATATGGGTTATTATCCCATCTTTAAGTTCACAAAAATATCTTCAAAAGAGCAAACTTGGGAAGTGGGATAAAAACCCATATGCATTGATCTTTTTCAGGAATACCTTTACAAGGCAAATCCTTTGAAGCCCACACAGTGCCCATCAGACAGAGAGGACATCTTTAAAAACACATCTGATCAAATGCCCTTCTCTCACCTGACAATATTGCCAATTCTGGAATTCTTGTCTTTTATAAACTACCATACCCACACCAAAGGCCTCATCTTTCTCTTTCTTCTTTGTAGAATCTAAAGGCTCAAGTGCAGAATCCAAAAATTCAGACTGACCACTCCTAATCCCTGGTACCGGGATATTTTCCATGTTTATTCTGATATTACAGCTAAGACTGGAAGCATTTCTTGTTCTTTCAATTCGTCTATTCCTTATCTTAGGATTCAGATATCAAAAGCTTATCATTTTGCCAAGCTTTAATTACTTAATCTGGAAATTTCCATGTTAGTTTTTTAATGAAAGCTGAAAATTCTTGCAAAGTTTCAGTGAAACTACTTAAACCATTTATAAAATCAAGTCTAGCAAAAAAGACTGTCCATAAGTCGCAACATTTTCCTTGAAACAAACTAGTGTTCAGAGCAAGGAATTGAAATTTATGTCCTTGTAACACCTTTTTGCAATTCCCATGAAAAACCATTCAAAACCGTCCAGGGTATAAAATCCTTGGGACATGGGAAAAATTCGCAGTTTTCAGAGATTCATAGATTTTGATCCCAGCACCCAAAGTCTTTTCTGTGCAGTGGACATGCTTCAGTGTGGGTCAAAGCAGGATTACCCTGGGCACTGCAGGTCTGAGCAGCTGAGTCCACGTGAATTGACAGCAGGGTACAAGACACCGAAAACCAGAGTGGGGAAACCGCCACTGATCAGCAAGAAAATGAGGTAGCATGGAACAGATGCAATATGACTAAGATAGGGGTTTGCTGGAAACACAGAGTGGGACTGGGATGAAAACCTGGAAAGAAGATGTGGCGGTGTGTTGTTTCATTGTTAACTAGCTAATTAAGCAGGCCTTATTGTGTTCTGTTAATTTTGTAAGTTTCTGTGAACCTAAAAGCTAAGTTGGTTTGTCCCAAGTTTCCCCCCAGTCCTTTTACAGTTGGTTTCCCCCAGTTCCAAGTTTGTCCCTCCCAAGCCAACCCCCTTGTACCCCATTTAAGGCAAAAGCCCTCCCCTTGTTCCCGCACCTTCCATGTCCATCACCCCAACCCCTCCCATTATTCCAGAGTGTTCCCTGTCTATCACCCAAGCCCCTCCCGAGCCCCTTGTCAATCTCCCTTAGACCGTACCCAGAGGTCTAGAGAGTTCGGTGCTCCTCAACGGGTCATTTGTCAATAGAGCTGCCAGTTATCCCTGATTGGTCCCTGGGGTGTTGGTCCTGCCCTTATCTCCACCCCAGGTGTACCCTAATTGGTCCCAAGACTGTACCCGCCCTTTGTACCACCCCCCTTCAAAAGGCTGTGTAAGCCCAGTTTCTGTGCCAGTCGGTCTACTTCCACTGTGGGAATAAAAGAGTTGTGGATATAGTAGGTGCTGGTCTGTTCTTTACTCTTTACCTCACACCTCGATACAATATTACACCTGACCCCTGCGCTGAAGAGCTGCCTTCTCCCAGCTCGTCACTGCCACCAGGCTCTGGCTGAGAGCTCAGGGGCAGCCGCGTGCGGGGCTTGCAGGGCTAGGACGGTGAGAACCGCTGTTCTCACTTTTTCGGGAGAGCACGCGGGTCGTGTCAGGAAGATCATTGTTTGGCTCAGGATAAGGAGGACAGTACACTTCATTGGGAATACTCAATTCCTGACTTGCCAACCACCCTCAACAGTGACACCATGAGCTTGGCTAATAGTTTGTTAGCTAAAGCTAAAGTTCCTTCCCTGCTGGTGGCTCATGCTGGCACCAGTATGATATCACAAAATAGGATGTGTCTGTTTTTCTAAAACCAAAGTGCACCTCACTCCCTTCTCCCAAGAAAGCACATACAATCCTGTATCACGACTCCCTGATAAAGCATGGGCACACACATGGAAGAGCAGTTTAGTTTTTGGAATTTGTGTGCTACCATTTCTTAATGTTAGAATGGTTGACATTGCAATCTCAGTAATGAACCTTTAGGAGATTCTGGATGTTATCTAGTAATAACCTATATTAACCATTACCCAATGTATTTTGTTAACACTACATGGTTAAGCCTCTGTTCTAAAGTCTGTTAATATTAAAGCTGGAGAGTAGGAATCTGTGACACAATGTGGTGCTGTACAAAGATGTTCAGTCTAGCTCTGAACAAGCCTGTTTGCACAAGAGTAGCAGTCAAGTTGTGTTAGTGTTGTGGTTGACTCACAAAAATGCCTGGCCCTTGCAGGATATAATTCAATAATATGCCAGTTCTGGCTTTAAAAGTTGATGAATGCCAGTCTCTCAGCTGTGCCAGGACATCTGTTTGTGGGCTAGGCTGCAGAAGAACTCACTGACATTATCTGGGTTAGGAAAAGTTTATTTGGGAGGGGTGCTTTCAATCTACACCATTTCACACTTGACTGTGATCTCACATACAGCTGTACCAGCACAGCTGAGCGCCTGGTGCTCAGCCCAGAAAAGTGGGGAGGGAAAAGCCAGGACTTCTTACGACAGTAACTCATCCAACTAAACTCACAGACAGGTCTTTTGCAGGAGTGAAGTTTGGCATTGGGTCATTGCTTTCCCCTCCCTTTTCAGTGCTTATCTGCACATGCTGTTCTAGACCCTTGCTTCTGCTGACCATGACCTTTATCCTGCACTGAATACAAGGAAATACTTGGAATATTGCTGATGTAGGTGCTTAAATGAGCCATCCCACTCCATGCCAGTGTGAATTCATTCCAGTGAGTGGCAGAGGTGAAAGAAAAAGAAAGCACTTGCATGTGGATTTTAAACAGCTTGGCAGCCTGTCAGTCAAAGAGCACAAGGCAGATATATGTAACAGGGTGGGAGCATCTACACAGAAAATAATCTACAATGGAATGCTAAAAAAAAATGTAAAACTAGCACCCCAAGAACAGCCAAAGCTCCTGAATATTCTGTGCTGAATTTTTATGACCTTGAAACAATGATCTGGAGTAGTTTGTTCCCTAGCGTGCACCACAGCAGACATGTTCAAACTAGAGGATTAACACCTCACACACCTATCAACAGACACAGGCATTAAGCAGGACGAGATAACAGCATGGGCAATCAAGAAGCACTGCATCCCAGTTCAGCACAGGAGGGTTATAAACACACAAGCCTCTGAATCCAGCAGTGAAAAACTTAAGCCTGCCAAGCTGAGGATGGATTGAAGTAATGACTAATATTTCCTGGGAAAATATCTGAGGAGTAGAGAAGATAAGGGGAATAAACATCCCATCACCTCCAGACAGAAATAGCCTACTGAAGATACAACCCATCCAGTCCTCTCTCCCTATCTACTGGACTTAGCAGGATTAACATGCTAATTGACGTTAGATAATAACAATGAACATTAATGACAGCTTCTCCCCCACCATCAATTTATTTAACAAGACTGGTTTTTCCTCCCCATCCAGCTTGCAGGTACAATTCAAGCAGCAGGAATTATATTTGGCCAGACAGCTTCTGGGGATCCCAGCCAGGAACTGGATATTGTCGTCAGAGAAGGGTGGGTGGCTGGGAAGGGAGCTAGACAGTCAACGCAAACTGATTCAAGCAGAAACACTTCTTTTCTACATGCATCTCTTGGAGGCCAGGGCCAGGAAAAAGGCCATCTCCTTGCAATATCATGTCGATTTGGTCTCTGTCTGCTGGAGTCAGATTACAACCCAATATTTTCCTTCTCACACCCCCTCTCTCAGTTACACTCTCCCCTTCCCTTGATTTCCCTAATACACACTGTATGTTTTTGTTCCCGTTGTAAACCACACATGCAGTAATTTCAGTGCTGCTGCCTAGATGGTTCTTCCTGCCAGTACAACACTTTTCACTAGTGTTGTCTCCTGGGCCCAGCTCAGGGATCCAAGAGGAAAATTAACTGGCTGCTGCCCCAGGATGCTGTAGTCGGCTATTCTGGTTCCCCAACCTGCAGGGAAGCTAAGAAAATCGTGCAGACAGTGGAGCAGCCTTGAGCAAGCTCAAGTTTTAGCTGGGGCTTACATGGCTCTCAGCAGTAACTCAGCAGCATGATCCATTCTTTTTCATCCAAGGCATGAGTGGGCATGAGGCTTGAGACTGAATGCTTGCTTTAGGATCCCTCTTTTGGAGGAAACAAATACTCTTGGGGTCTCCATGTTCTAAACAAGAAGCTGTGCCACAGATACTAGTGTGTGCCACTGCCTTTACAACAGCCAGTCCTTTTCAGGCTGCCACACACTCACCTCCCCTTCTCCCTTCTACACATACACACATCAGTATATATAAAATATTGCCACTCCTTCCACTTACTGGGCACTCAGTAATATTTTGGGTCCAGAGGCTCATGTTGGAGCTGTCCTCAATGGTGGTACATCGCTTCTGCTTGCTATCCCAGCCGCAGTAAGGGTCTCTGGCTCCCAGACATTCCCTGCATGTGCAAAGGCAAAAGATTAAAGCCCTTTAAGACTGTCTAGCTCTTCAGACACGTATTCAAGTATAGTCCTCGTATATGACAGCTGTCAACCGCACTGAGGCTCAGCAGAAGAAACAATTTCTTCTAAGCAGAAGTTTACCTGCTTGGAAGGGGAAAAAAAATGAATAGAAGGGTGATAGGACACCAAGCAAATATCACTTATAGAAGCTGTAGATTAAAAATCAGTTCACTTCTCTCCAAGGCCTAGGGAAAGAAAATGACTTTACAAATTTTAGTCAAAGAACACTTGTCATTGAGGTATCTTTGTGCCCCCATGTAATCACGCAGCAGGCCAAATCTCACACAAAGCAACCTCTGTGACTATGTTTTCTGACACTGTGTCCATCCAAAGGGGTTAGACAAGCAGAATTAGCCAATGGACCGGTAATAAAGGCTTTCTATTAGCCTTGGCCTTTGCTGGAACAATGGCTTCATTTATAATCCCTGCATCAAGATGTCAGTTTGGAAAAGTCACAGCAGAACATTATTTCTAAGCTTTTGGCTGCTTTGAACACTGCCGTATTCATTTTCCTCCTGAATCCATATTTACAGGCTAAGTATGTGTTCCCAACGATGTGAGCTGCTAAAGAAAAATAACTAGGGCTACTACTGCCACTAAACAGAGAAGATCAGTCACAGAAGTAGTCTGTACCAATAAAATTCAGCTGTATTGGTCATTCCCATGAGTTGCTTTCAAATTGTCAAATTTCACTGAGAAAACATAAAGGTACAAGCCACATCATGCATGTATTAGGGAAAGACAAAGAGAGGACTAAACCTAAAAAGATTCACAACACTATTTTTAATCCTTATGATCCACTCTCTTCTATCACACAAAAGGCTGATAAGATCATTCAGAAAGTCCCAAATGACTTGAAAACTGACAATTAGACAGCAGCGAGGGACTGAGGGGAAAGATTCAGTTCAAGAAGCTAAACAGAAGAGTAATAAAATGTATTCTAAGGCTAGGTATCAGTATGATTAATGAAACATCAAAAAAAACCCCAACAAAACTCAAATGCAACGAGATGTGAACTGTTCCTTCCCAGAAATCTTTGAAATCCTATTAGCCTGTAATCAGCTGCAAATGAAAAAGCAAGTCCCTCACACACAGCTGAGAACACTCTATTAGTCTGTACTAACTCCACAGTGATTTGTCCCAAAACAAACCCCAGATTGTTTTGATGTCTGGTACCCATTGCTTTATATATATCTATACACAGACACATTTATATTTTAATTATGAGTTTCCAATTTGCTCCGCTCCTACATTTCCTCTGCTAAAGATTTCACACACAGAGTTGTAAGGAACATAACTTCTTTTTTATGCTTTAGGAAGGTAGTTACAATGACTGTCTCTACTGTATTTTTCCTTCAGTTGCTTCAGCACACCCAAGGAAAAGGCAAAGATGATTTTACCCCAGCCCCAGGCAACAGAACATCAAATATTTACCCAGAAATGAGTTGGGATCCTCAGTCCAAGGACACAGAAGGGACATGTGCTGCTTTGCTTGTTACTTTGGCTAAGGACCCATCCTCCTGTTTTGGCAACCCGCACCACCCTCACCCGCAAAGTGGGGCTGCTGCCGCATCCAGAGCTGCCTGTGCCGCCCAGCAGCCCCTCAGAAAGGGCAGCACCCAGTTCAATACAGAGCAGACACTGGGGCATCTGCCCACCCTCTTGACAGCTTAGCACCTCAGGAGGAAACTGGGCAGTTTCTAAAAAGCAGAAAAAGAGAAGCAGTGGAGGAGGGGAGAAGAAAAAAAAAAAAAGGCCCTGCTTTTCATCAGAGAGCCTTTTGGTCAGGCTTTTAGACCCTGACACCACATACACTTATTGTTTCCAATTGCATGAAGCCATTTCACTGGGCACCCAGCAAGCTGAGAGAGGTCATTGTAATTCATAACAGGAAAGGCTGTTGCGAGCATCACCCTATTATGATACACATTTTCTCTGAATTTAATTTATAGGAAAACATGTGCTGCATAAATTCAGGAAATAATCTCCATATGTTCTGTGCTGCAGCCCTCAGCCACTCTGCAGGCTGCAGCATATCCCAGTCAGGCACTGACCACTTTGCTGGCACTATCATAACGTATGTCATGGAGCTAATGGTGCTGCTCTTGGCCGGGAGCGGCCGGCCCCGGATCCCTCGCAGCGCACGCACTGAATCACAGCCCGCGCTCCCCTGCCACTGCCGCGACCTGCAGCTGACAGGCCGTCGGTAACCGAGCTGCAGAGATGCCAGCAGGCCCTGCTGATGGGCTCTGGGCAGTGCCTGGCACGGCAGGCCGTGGTGATGGGCTCTGGGTAGTGCCTGGCACAGCAGGCCCTGCTGATGGGCTCTGGGTAGTGCCTGGCACAGCAGGCCCTGCTGATGGGCTCTGGGTAGTGCCTGGCACAGCAGGCCGTGGTGATGGGCTCTGGGCAGTGCCTGGCACAGCAGGCCCTGCTGATGGGCTCTGGGTAGTGCCTGGCACAGCAGGCCCTGCTGATGGGCTCTGGGCAGTGCCTGGCACAGCAGGCCGTGGTGATGGGCTCTGGGAAAAGCCTGGCGCAGCACTTGTTGGCTGGGAGCTGCAGCCAGCCCCGCGCTCTGCATCCAGGGTGTAAGGAGCTCCAACTCAGCCCGGGCTCTGCTGGGCTGTCAGAACACGCACTCTGTAATTTAACAACCATCACAGCCCGGGACTTCTCCTCATCTCATGGCAGGCCCTCAAAACCATTTGAAATCTGAAAACAAAATAGCTATGCTGCCTGCTTCCCTTCAGGACTCAGAGCACACTCATCTGCTTCAACTCTGGTGAGAAACCTATTATATCAGCTGACAGCAATACACTTAGGAGTGAGGAGAAATGTATTTACTTACACAAAATTTGCTACACTTTTCCCCTTTTTTAAGCAGTCAAAGCATTACAATGTACATAATGCAAGAAAATGACATTTCTGGCAAATACTTTCAGTGAACACTTTGAAAGCCACCCTAATTTATATCCTTACAGTATCTTTAGAATATACATACCCCTATTTATGTCATTAAAAGATAAAACCATATCAGCAATTACATACCAAAAGACAAATATATGCAAGCACACATGCATACCCAAATCAAAATGCTTCAGAGAAGTACACTGTCATTCTTAGTAGATCAGGCACCATGGTGTGGAAAATGCAAAGATATCACAGCATTTCCCTGTGCTCAGAACACAAAATAAATTGAAATGTTTACATGTAAATATCATTTTGTATTGTGATACTGCTGAAAAACCTCACAGAGGCCACAGGGCCTGCAGTCTTGCAGGGCAATATGTAAATACTGTGAAACAGGATACAAAGGAGTTTGCATACAACAATGAAATTCTGTTGTTTCAAAGGCAATGGGACTTCTGCCACTGGCTCAGTTGCCCAGATTTTATATCGTACATAGAGGGAACCTTTCACTTAAGTCTCTTCAGTAGCAGGCTGGGAATGCCTCAAGGAACTAATGACACACTATCCTGTTGTCTCCCACCACAATTCCCAGGGGTAGAGGGAAGCCATTATCCCAGACTACCTGAGCATGGCAGGTTAACACTGACTCTTAACGCTAATGACTTAGTTAATGAAATCCTACAAAGTGGGATGTTTGTGAAAGTAAAATTATGATAATGATACCACATGGTCCATGCCCCCAGTTTCCCTCTGGCCATCTACTAACCTCACAGTCAGTGAAGACTTGGAACCTCCTGACAGATATTTAAGAGGCTGGATTTATTTTGATAGGGCATTACTATCAATAGTGATTCATTTTAATTCATTGCTTCACAATAGATGTCTTGTGTGAGGCATAAAGGCATACATTGAAAACATTCAATTGAAAAACAATTCCATTTGTGTCTCCTATTCAAGGTGGTTTTTTTTCTTCAGTTCCTCATTCTCACTTACTAAAGTCATTTGCATGAAAATAAGATCTTGCTCATAAAAGCTCACCTGCTGCCTGCTGTTTGGGAGCTGTAAGCCTCCCTGTTGTTGGCTGCTGCAATCATTTCTACAGTAGTGATCTGGGATAACATGAAGGATTAAGACTCTGCAAGAGGGGCACTATCCACAGCCCACTGAAGTCAATGGAAACTCTTACCTATGACTTAAAAGGGATTTTATATGGTCTTTGACACCTGGTCTGCTCAGCCTTAACTAATAGCATGTGCTGTAAAAAGGCTTCTGCTTCCAGTATGCGGATGCTGCCCAAGATCCTTCTTTTATAATGTCCTGAATGACATTTTCTTTCAGAATCGTCATTAAAGCTTAAACATCTGTATTTTGAAAGTTTTTCATTCCCACTTTAATTTGCTCTGGGTCTAGATAACTTCATCTATTGGTTATTTTTCCCTGAGAAACTAAACTAAACAGTCTAAAACTTTAGACTGTATAATAAATGGATCATCAAATCAATGGAACCAGGCCCAAGAGCTTAGGCTTTGATTGACCAAAGGAAAAAAAGAATTACTACAGCCTCTTCCCATTCTTATTACCAGACAGAAGACACATAAAAATGCCATTTTGTACCAAGAGCCACAAAACTCATTCGAAATATTCACAATGAAGAACTCTGCTCCTTTCATCTGCCAGGATGTGCTTACTCTCCCAGCTTTCATTTCCTCTCTTTCATTTAACTTTTTCTCACTCCTTTTTTATGACTAAAAGCAAATAGGAATGGAATGACAGGACATGATGATGTGGAGAGGCAGGGCTCTAGACCCAAAGGCTGAGAAGTTCTTTCCTGAATGGTTTGCTCACAAAACCCTGTCACTGCACCAGGAGACAGTTCTGCATTTTCGCTCATGAGTTTGGAATCTGCAGTGAAGGTCCCATTTGTCAGGGAGACACAAGAACTGTCACTGTACCTGGTCCTTTAGATCCCATGGGCATCACCAGTCAGTCAATCAGAAGCACATCCATGGTGCAGTGCAAACATCTACAACCCTGGTCCTGCAAGGCACATCCATGCTCAGCATCTCAGGAGCATGGGCAGCACAGGAGTGCCCCTTGCTCTTTTGGGGAATACGACCTCAGAATTCCAATTCTACACTGGTTTGTTGCAGTCTTAGAACAGCCCTTTGCAAGCAATAAAGGGGTTTTAGCTGTAAGTTGTTGTTAGTTGTAAGCATGAGGCTGTGTTTGGCAGACAGGCATTTCCTGACAAGGTTAGCTTACTGTCCCATTGCTAGCAACCTGCAGAGGGGATGAACTAAACAAATAACCATATTAGCTTCCAGCCAACCGAATCATAATTACTGACAACCTCAATAGCCCGTGAAAGGAAGAGCAGACCCCTGTCTTCTCTAAAGCCATATGGCATGAAAAGAGAAGAATGAGAATCAAAAGGATGTTCATGGTTTAAGAAAATAAGATTAGAAAGGGAAAAAGAGCACCAGACCTTCAAACAATAGCTCTAATTTTGATACCTTTAAAAATTCACACTGCAGAAATGAGTTAGTGATCTGTACAAATCCACTATCTTTCCCCCTAAAAAGAGAAGCCAAGTGGAACTGAGCTGCTTTAGTCAGACGCTAGTCAAGTAGCAGCTTCATTTCTCAGTTGGTGAGGATAACACATTCCATGCCAGAGGTTACTGCCCTTTCCTCAACACCAGTAGCCACATACTTCACAAGGAATTCACAGGGCTATTTGTGGAGCAGGGCCCCTCTTGGGAAGAGGATACTACAGCTCACAGGTACCACCACAGTTGATGTTAATCTGGACAGACAAGGTTTGGTATTTTGGCATGTGATATTGGATGCAGAGGCAGAGAAGCTGAAGTGTACACGTGTCATTTACCATCCAACCCATTTATCACCCATTTATAACAATCACATGCTTAGCATCAGTGATTGTTGCTCTGCACATGATTTGTTTTGAATGCATAAATTAAAGCCATGGTGTAAAACAACCTCCAAAACCGAAGTCCATTTATGAGTCAAACACATGTTACTTATTAAAAATAAAGCAGTGCACAGACAGAGGATTTTCACAGGCAGTTTCATCTCATTTTCTTTTCCACATCAGGGACCTGGGCTTGCTAGAGTTCACCTTCTGGCCTACCATTTTCAATATCACTTTAATCGATTGAGGTTTATAGATTATGGCCTCGCACAAGCTACACAACCATTCAATTTCTTACTTTCTGACATCCCATTCCATCATCTTCTAGCAACAGTGACTTCTGTATTGGATAGGAGCTTATTTTTATTTTTAAAGCTGTGAAATAAAACAACATTCCATTTATTCAAATATGAAGATTAATGCCATCTCTGATTAAATCTGGATTTATTTTACATCAGTAAAACAGATTAGGGAAAAAAAAAAAAAGGAAAAAAAGAGTGTTCCTTCACGAACACTATTAGAAACTCTTGTCACTGTGCCAAACAAAACTGACCTCTAATAAAAACAAAAGTACAGAGGGTCTCTGACTACCAGTGACAGGATCATTCATCCACAAGAAAACTCAGATACTATTAAAGTCCTAATGAAAGGAATAGCCAGAAGGAATGCCTGAATGTGGGGCATGTTTGTCTGGGTTGCGAAGCACCACCGTTTCCAAGCCTCAGCAGGCTTTTGAGCCTTAGGAAAACATGCTCCCCAGGGCTGCCATATGGGAAGAGGCAGAGGGGACCAGACATCCTTTTGGAAAGGCAGCTTGGGTGAATCAGTGCACTCAAGTGTTACTCCCTGTCTCTGCCCTGTGTCAGTCAGTGTCTGGAGGCAGCTGTCAGATTAAGACGTGCTCTGCTCCGGTGCTTGTGCTCTGTGGTTGCAGATCTGAGACTTCTGTGTGAACATGGCAAATTGCTGTACTTTGCTGGTGTAGGTGGAGACAGGCAAAGGGTGGCTTAGGCAAGAGCAAATCCACTCCAAGGGACACAGACAGGTGCTTTATGTAGCCTCTGCAAGATGCTGATTTAACAACACAAGTTATGCTAAAATGGGAACTTAGGATGGGAAAGAAAACTGCAAAGGCAAAAACTTAGAAAGCAGTGTGAACGATGATAAAGAAACCTGAAAATAGCCTCCAGTTGTCACCTAGGCTGCACAAAGTAATCCATATTCAAGCAGCTCCTTTGTGGAAGTTGGATTTTGTTAAGCTCTGGGTAATTATTTTCTGCTCAACAAGATGCAGATTCAACTAGATAGAGCCTTTGTAGATTAATGTATGTTGGAAAAGGCAAATAAATATTAGACCATCCACTACAGCCCGAGGATCAATCACATCTCCCTTCTAATACAGGCTTTTATTTTAACACTGTATAAGGGGCAAAATGGTCCAGCTACATATTCTCCAGTGCTTCTTCCATGTAATTATAAAAACACCATCAAACAATGTCCATTCCTCTTTTAACAAGACAACATCACTTAAGTAAATGGATATTCTTGAAATCCAGCTTTACTTCTTGCAGACTGGGATGTTCCCATAGTTCTACAATACTTGGGTATTTTGACACATGGAAGACACTAGACTGTACGGTATTATATTTTTCTATAAACCACACATATTTTATGTATTTATATATACTTAAATTTTAAACTTGAACCAGCAAAACCAAATTTGCTTTGGGTCCACATACTTCCTCTTCCCCAAAAAGGTTAAACAGCACATCTCCTGATAAAAAGTTAATGATGCATCTGTAGCAATACATTAATTCAGCATTAACATCGGACACATCTGTGTTTTACCCAGCAAATTCTGCCTGAAGCTTGAGACATGAAGAAAACCAGCCATAGCAGCAGTAAGACTGCAGACCCTTTCATCAGGAGCCACGTTACTGAATGTGACCATTGCCTAGAATACAAATCTTATGACATAATAGTAGCAAATGGCAAGAATTGACAGATGCAATGGATATCTGCCCTGGGGCTTGCTGGTAGCTTTAGTTATTAATCTTGTTTGTATAACAATAGCATCGATGTCATACTAACATAACACATTCCAAGAAAACTACATGCTTTCCTGTCAGTTGCCACTGTGTTGAAAGTAATTTCACACAGCCCACCTAGCAGGCATCAGATGGTAATGACTTTTAGACAGCATTGATCTGAGTTGGCCTAAAGCCAACCTCCTAGAGGTAAAAGGATCCGTACACTAAACTGTTCCTAAGTCATGTTGGCAGGATGCTTTAAAAATAGGGAGCAAACAAAAGCCCTGGCATGTTCAACCTATGTCCTCCCTCCGGGCAACCCAAAATGAATTGGCAACCTAGTCATGATAGTAAGGAGACAAAAGGAAGTGAGCCCTGAAATCAGCTGATTTTGTTTGGCTTTTTCTGAAGTGACTTTCATCTGTTTCAGCAATTGTATAACTCTGGACTCCAGCTACTGCTAAATTCCCTTTCTGTTCACTCAGGGTCATTTATAGACTTCAGAACTAAAAGCGGGAGCCTAAAAGTGTACAGGCTGCTTAAAATTAACATAAAGCATGTCATTGGTTTGAGCACTTAGTAGAAATGAGAAAAACTGTAATAAATCATCTGGTTGGGAGCAGAGCCCCTTCCTATTCTGTGTCCTCTCTCTTTTCCATCACCACATGCACTAGAAATCTCAGCACAGGCTTATTCCTCAAACTCAGCCTCTTGCTGGTTTCCCTGCTGGACCTGCACTGCATTTCTCTCCTCACTGTTATCTGTGATTCCTTCATACTTAAATGCCATCTGCAAAGTATGCTGTTTTCTTTCTTCCATGCCATTAAAGATTATGTCAAATAAGATGAAACTGAAAACCAATCTCTCCGGCATCTTACAGGAAACATGCCCCAGCTCACTACCTTACTGCTTACCGTTGTCTGCTTTTTATTTCCAATTTCAGACACATCCCTTTCCCAGACCATTCAAGTGAAGCTCTTCAACTGCTCTTCTGAAAGCCACATCCCTCAAACCTTACCATCCCTTCAAACCTTAAAGGTCCATATCCTGCAAACAGTATGAGTGCACTTTACATATATAAACAGCTACATTAAAGAAAATGGGAGTAATTGCCTGCTACAGCAGATGCAAATGTGTTGTCAGGATAGAGAAAATGGTATAATTTTGTACATCTATTTAAAGAACACAGATCCATTTCATCTACAAACTTCACTCTTTCCAAGAGCTTTAGTGATCATGGTTCTGTTTGATGTCTTCATTCTCTGTCATGGGGGTCTCTCTATTTTCTTAAATGCAACCAAAATGTCAAACCAGATGTTTAGTGATTTATTCTGATGTAGTATTGCATACTGTGCATGACAAAACATTGGGCTGAGCACTCTCCTTTCTGCCTATGAAGTATTCCAAAGCTTTTCAGCATTATTGGTGATACAATAATTAGCTAATTCCCTTAATTGTGGAGAGGCCATATCAGCCAGAACAGATGGAAATTAATGATTAAGCTTTACTACAACATTTTTGTGGTCTGTTACCTTTCCTTTTGCCTCTGTTTTTAAACGGATATTCAATGTGCTGAATATTTTTTTAAACTCTCAGGGAGAAGATCTTCAAAACAAAATCTGGGCCAGATTTTCAACAGTCTCAGCTCAGAAAAAGGTGTTGGATTTTTCAAGATCTTTGATGAACAATCTGGCCATCAGTGTCATCTCAGTGATCTGCTGGATGCTGGGCTCCACTGAACAACAGTGGCTCTGCTGTTCCTCCTCCTATCTTTTTAAACATTTTTCTTTTTACTCAACAATAGCTCATTGTTTGTCCTTCAAGGAACTATCATTATTCTGATGAAGAAGTCAGAGGATTTTCAGCCCATATTCAATTAAATGCTTCCCCAAAACTGGAAAATTTTTAGATCTCTTCCCAGATGATGTTATTTCTCCAAACAAATTCCCCAATAGTTTCACTCCTGAAATATGGCAGTCCTGTAATTCAGGTTTTACAATCCTACATTCAAGTGCTTCAGTCCTTTGTTACAGAGGATTTTGCATCATATAAGGAGTAAAAAAAAAAAAAAGAACATACCATTAAACTCCAGAGCAATCCTCCATGTGATTTTCCAACACGACATTAGAGGTGGATATGGTACATGCTTGGAGCTACAGTTCAACTTTGGAGAGAGACCAAGAGGGCAGAAAACTCTGCTTCTTTAGTGCAGCTGCTGACCCTTTTCTTCCAAGAACTCCCTGGAGCCATTTCAGGAGTTACTCACCTATGTACTTAGTTGTCTGATCACTGGCCCACAGCTATTTAGAGGTGAGCTGTGTTTCTCACACAGATATCAAGTCAGCAAATAAGAGTCCTGGTCAGCTGAGTCATTTCTGCCAGCTTTGCATTAAGTACATGGCTGGAGGGGTTGTGAGGCAGAATGTAAGCAAGCAGGAGGGCAAAAATTCAGCATCACTTAACAGAAAACTCCCTGCAATCAGGTGAAAAAAGCAGGCAAGATTTCAGATACGAGCATGTCGTAGATGTGTGCAAGGGGACCTGACTCCGGAAGCAGGAGGATCCACACTGGCATGAAGGTAACCCGAGGTGGCACTGACACAACCTGTGAGATGCCCACAGCACGGCAGGGAGAGGACAGGCAAGCCAAACTATCCCCAGAACCACACTGTACATCCAAAACTGCAACCTGCATCATGTTAACTGCAAGTTTTATGCAGAAAAAAATTATGGAAGGAGAAAGAGGAAGGAATGAATATCAAGATAAAGTGCATTAAAATAAACTGCTCAGGACAGGGAGAGCAGAAAGGGTGGGTATTCAGGAGACCGTCTGGTCTTATTTCCAAACATTTTCTTTTCCTCACTTAAATGTGTAATCAAAATCCTTGGCCCGCCTCAGGGTTTCCGTCTGCTCAGAGGCCCACAGTTCTGATGTTGCAAAGGGTCAACACAAAGAGAACATAAAGTGTTCCCTGTAACAACCAGCTTTGTTTTCCTATCTGTCTCATCTCAATTGCTAAAAATCAATAATTTCACCCCAGCCTTTGAAAAAATTACTAAATTAACCCTTAAAGATATGTCCCACCTGAAAATAATGCTCCAGATCTGAGGTCCTCAGCTCTCTGAAATTGAGATTTGGGATTTTCTTCAGGCACATTCTAAAGATACAGTGGTGTCAGTGATAAGGCTGCAGTACTGGTTCTTCAAATATACCTCACCAAAGCTTGGGGGCAACTTGAGGTAAAAAATTGAAGCTCATTTGAAAATTGCAGGGAGGTTACACAAATTTCAAAGCCATGCAAAATTCAGCAGCAAGCACAGCCAAACTACCACCCAGCAAAGCAACCTTCAAAACATTCTGCATGTTCAAAGGGCTTGTAGGTTTTGCTCATGTTGGACATCTTCCTAGGAGTCTCCAGTGAGTGGGGAACAGCAGCACTCAAGAGAGCAAGAAAGACAAATGCCAGGAACACACACGCACAAGGCAAGGTCCCTGCAGCCAAGTCCAGCCCATAAATTTGGACAGCTGACATTACAGATGTCTCCCTGTTGCCCTGTTGCTAAGAGTGGCTGTTCTGAAAAGACAGACTGAGACAGGTCAGTGGGCACACACAAAACACTGCTCAGACACCCACTACATCAAGACATGGGGCTGAGTTACTGGTCACCATTTAAGAGATTAAATTGGTGCCGTGTCAATAAACAAACAGTAAAGGAGATGGCAGAACTCCTTATCCCTTTCCATCTCTTCTGTTTTCTGCTGTTTTTCCCTCTTCCCCAATTCTGAGCCTCGGTACCAAGCCCCGAGGTTTTAAAGCAGCAGAGCAGCAAAGATCGCTGGTCGGGATCAATGCTAGGGTCAGTTTTCTCTCGATACATGACTGCCTGTTCCAGGGAGGAGGGGGAAGGCAGGTTGAAGGCAAGAGCTCTGTATCAGCAATCACAAACCCACATCAGCCCCCAGGGTGTAAAAGGCTGAAAAGTTTCCTGATAACAGGAGGCAGAGCCTACAACAAACTGTGGTATTCCTGCCTGGGAGGAACAAATTCTCTCCATCACCTCCAAGCTTCCCAATTCCCTCCACCAAAACAATTACATTATAAAAACTGCTGAAACCAGAGCTTTTCAAGGAGGCCAGTCACGAAGTCACAGCACAATAAAAAAGTAAGCAGGGAGTCTTGTAGGGGTGGGAGCCCTTCTTCCTGTAGTGGCTGAATATTGGCGTGTATTAAAACACAGACACAACAATAAGCAATAAATCACAGCCCATGAGAAGTGCCAGGTGGAACGCACTGGAGGAAATTAAAATATCCTTCTTGATACTGTTCAGGATTGAAAGAAACACAAAGGAGGTCAAATTGACTTATCACCTACATAGCCAGGATGCTTTCAGCTTCCAGCTGAAAAATTTGCAGTTGAATAATTTCCTAGCCATTAAAAACCCCAACAGAAAACCAACATACCCCCCTCCCCCTCTTAGCTTAAAATGTAATAATAAAGTCACAAACATCCTCTCAAGCAAATAAATAAATGATGGAATTCCTTGGCTTTCCTACATTTTCTTCTTTTTTCCTTCCTTTTTCCAAATCCACAAGACTCACCTAAAGGGCAAAGGACCCTTTTCAACGTACACAAGTACACTAAATGGTCAGCACCCAAATTCAGCAAATTCTGACCCCCCACATCACATCCCATCATGCTGTCAGGAGACCCTGTCTCGTGTACTTTGCTATTGCCCAGTGGCTGGTTTCTCTTGCTGATTTCTATCATGAAACTAGTCAATGGAGGCAAACTTTAAGTCTCCCTGCCCTAAAGAACTGGGCTGTTTTCTTATTTCGCTCAAAAGTGCCTCCAGAAAGTGTGTTTTAGAAACAAAACAGCACTGGTACACAAACTTCCCAGTAATTTCAGCCAGGACTCAGTGCCACACATGCCTAAAACTGAGGCTGCTTTTGGTCACCAGCAGGCAAGGGAACCTCTGTGAAGATAGATTTTTGTTTTGCAGGGATAAGCTTATACAAGTAGGGGACTGCTCTGCAGCCTCCAGGTCCTAAATATGGTGCTCCTGTGATATACCCCACCTGTCTGCTCTCCAGTCACTGCTTTTTCTTGCTTGCCCCATTTTAAGGCAATTCAGCAAACCTCCACCATTTGAATTTTAATGGAAGTGTCATACAAAGTACTTGGGCAGGCTGAAAATAGGACAGCATCTATAAATTACTGGAAAACTGAACTCAAGATTTGGATGAGAAAGGAAGAACTCATTTCTCCTGAAACTGGATCATATATATGTATACACACATAAATATTCTCAGACTGAGACTATACAGGATAGCCTGAAGAGGACAGCTGTTATGTTCTACCTTTTGAAATCTCTGCTTTTAAGCGCTGAGGACAGGATGGCATTTTCCAGCTGCGGTTTTCTCTTACTAAACACTTTTGTGTCCATCTGATTGCATAAGCAGCTAAACCTTTAAACATTAAAAACTTCTGTGTCAAGCTGCAATAATGACCAAGTTATATTTTCCAAAAAGGATAATTAAGAGGTTCAGTGAAAATAGAGAGCTGTCACTTTTATAGTTAGACATACATGGATTTAGTACAAGCTGATAGATAAACTCTTCTTGTTGAAAATAAAATTAGGGTGACATTTTCTGTATCAGTTTTTTTGGCAAGAGCACAAGGACACCTTGCAGTAGGCCATGGAAGAGGGAATCCATTTAGATGTTGCTATCAAAATCCTTCCCCTTGTCTAGCACACAGGACATCAGTTTCACACAAAACACTTACAGAGGAAAGCAAGGCAAAAGCATGAGAGGAGAAGGAAAAGTATTTTCAAGAGATAAACAAGTAAACAAGTAAATGCCCGCAACACCCGGTGAGATTATTTGAGCATCTGTCTCAAACAGTTGCTATCACACTCTTTCACCTGTTTAAATTGAGAAAGACCATTTGGATGCAAAAACCTTCTACACTTCAGTGTGGAAGACTGCTCTGGAGCCAAGGCAGACAATTAGAAAAAGTCATTTTTCCTACTCTCTTTATAAGGCACAATTAAGCCACAGAATCTGTCCAGGTGTAAGAGATGTCACACATAGTTGAGATGAGCTATTGATTTCCAAAAGCAATAACAAGTTGCCACACAGCCCAACCCTGCCTCATCATATGTTTGAGAGGTGATCATTCAGATAAGCAAGGAAAGGCTGGCTGCAACCCAAATTCAGAAACCTTCAGCCATACTGCCAATAAGAACCACCAGGAAAACACATGGACTTAATAAAAGCAACACTGAAATGTGACGTTTAAAAAAAAGAAGAAGTAAATATTGTAAGCCCTTCCTTGGTAAACATACGAGTAATTTCTGAGGAGGACTAATAAACATTTACAAAAAAAAAATACTGCTTATCCCCATTGCTCCTGTCATAAATGTATCTATCAGGAGATGCACTTCAGCAGCGTTTTTTGTTTCTTACTGACGAAACAAAAAGCCTTCGAAACCGAATCAGACTGGAATATGTTACCCTGGTGCTTTTCTCTTTAACCTGAAGTGGGATATGTTAGAGCTGTAAATTTACTTACCCTTCTGCTCTGTACATGGAGCATCTCTCCAAAGGAATTTTTAGCACTCCATTATTTAAACCCACAAAGAGTGACCTGTCACTGTGTAGGATTTGAAGACTCTTGATTGCTTCCTGTTGTCCATCAGGAAGGATCTGCATTTCCTCTAAATAACAACTCCTCAGGCTCCTGTTAGTGGTAGAAAGGGCCTTCAAGATGGTGCCATACTCTAACAGAACAAGAAACAAGGCACAAGTAAATTGGAGGCAATGACTTCATTTCATACCTGCCTAAAGAATTAAACATTAATGTCATCTTTACAGAGCTAGTTTAACCTGGTTCTGGGTCACCTGCTGCCCATGGTAGAGAGCTCCAGCTACATCGTTACAATCCTCAGCAGAAACCACCTGAGAATGCATTTTAATGGGAATTCAGAAGGATGTGAACCATCTGCACAGTGAGTACCTGGCAATATTTCCCAGTTGGACCACTGAGGCAGAGGAGTCTGGCCCCGTTACCAGTGAGTTACAGAGCAAGGTGACCCAGGATAGCAGGAATCATTTCTGGTGCCTTGAGTCTGTATTTCTATTGGTTTATGGAGCAGATCAGTGCAATTTGATGTCATGACAAATGACAACAGATGCAGCAGCCCTGCTGGAAATCTCTGAGGCCTCCATAATGACTGCATGGGTCACAGACCTAATTGATCCTCTTCCTGGAAGAAGCCAGCTTGACAAGGGGATGTTATGGCATGAGCAGTTCATACACAGAAACATACTTGTTTGTGCTCACAGTGCTCTTACCTAAACAATTTAGAGATCTGCTAAGCTGTGGGAGATTAATGCAGGGGGAAAGGGGGCAACCACACCATTTTGCATTGAAACCCTCAAGAGGTCTGTCAGCCCCGATTGTTCCTGAAACTTAACCTTTCTGTTCTGGTAACTTCTGCATTGGTGCCAAAGCTCAGCAATTTATAGTGGTGGGGTTGGCTGCCATGTGAAGTTTCCCTTTCACTTACATATGGAACAAGACCGAAGTTTGGGCTCAGTTAGTCTCAGGACTAGGTTTGTGTTCAGGGCTGCCTCTGGGCAGGGCTGTCTGTACTGAAGCATTTCACAAGTTTAAACATTTCCAGCAGATCTTACTCTTCAGTCACCACTAACCAGGGCCAAAAAGCAAACACGAATAAGTAGTTAAGGTTATGGCATTGGACCTTTCTACACTAATGATACGAGGCAGGAAGTATTCCAGCTTTCTCTAAGGCTTTGTAGCTTGGACTCCTCACTTTAAATATCAAGATATCATATTGGCAGAACCATGTTATATTTCCATTTAAGTACAATTTTCTCATCATAATCAATGTTCATGGAGGTTCCCATACTGGGAGTGTTGCTAGAACATATAAATAATAAACCAAGACGATAGCTTTTGAAATAAGTGGTGGTAAAAGTCAGATAAATTATGACACAATCCTGAAGGTCCATTCTCCTAAACATGAGAATGAGGCAGTGACTCTGCATTCAGATGTAAGATTAAATTAACACTTATGGAAGCAATCCATCTTATTCTAAAGTCAAAGCTTCTGCAACAGAGGATAACAACATTATACCCATGAGGCTGGCCATATGCTCTGATTAATCAAACTATTTAATTTAACCTCTATCATTACTATGAATACGGGCTAAGACAACCATTTATAACACTTTGTCCTTCTTCAGCATCCTCACTTATCCAAGAGATCTGTGCTTTTCAGAAGAGGCGATGTGTCCTGCTAATTAGAGGATGGAAGTAGAAATCAAGAGACTAAATCATACACTTAATTCTACCACTGGCTTGCTATGCTCCCACAAAAAAGCACTTGCCTCAGCTTCCCTATCTGCCTAAAACTTCAGTGCATGCCCATTCCTGAAAGCACTGGCAGTCATACACCAGTAGGGACATGGAAGTGCAAAGAAAGACACAAATAAAACCCTGGGCAAGCCTAGAGGTTATGCATTATTATTGCTTATTCAGAGCTGGGTCTGTCATAGCACTGAGAGGCAACTCACAGGCATGACACCACAGAGCATTCCAGCGACCTCTGTTCCTCTCCACTGGTATGTATTAGCCTCATTAGTTGAAACATGTTCTTATATGAGGGAGAAAAATGTTATTGGTCTTTCTAAACACAATAGAGATTTACAGTCTGATCACTTGGGACTCTGCCTCAAGTCCTCCATCCTGCTTTTAATTTACTCAGGCAAACAACATCCATGCAGTTTTGTGCCAAAATCATATTGAATGACAACTGTGTAAGGACTTCACAACTGGGCTCCCAGGGCTGCTAGGTCTACAAGCAAGCAGGAGGAACTGTTTGAATCCCTAATGCTCTTACCTGTTCCAATATACATGACGTGGTAGAGAGTATCCTTCCCCTGAACAATATCAACCACCAGTTTGGAAAATCGAATGCTGTCCTGAGTCACATACGGATCCACAGTCACTGGCTGCACCACATCATTCATCAGGAACAAGCGCTGTGCATCCTGCAGGACTCTCTCCGTCAGGTTCTCGTTAGGGCTGTCATCATTCAGTGTCCCACACTAAATACGGAAGATTGAATTTCAGAAAATGCATCTTCTCCCCAGCCCAGCATGGAAACTCATGTCCTGTTTATTTCCTGGGGAGGTGGGTCTGTGTGAGGGTCACAGGATCAGGCATGTAGCCTGATCATAGGTCCTTACCCTAGATTTGGCCTGTAGCCCACTCTTTGAAAACTTTTCTCCTAGGTGGTCCACTGACCAGCAATGTGAAGTTTCATTCCCTTGTGATACCCTCAACCAGCACAGCAGAAGGGCAAAAGGCTTTAACAAACCATGGAGAAAAAGAAAGAATTAAAACTAGCTGCAGAAAGATTTAAAGGTAGTAGTGGAGGGAAAGTTTCTGTGGTGATAAATCCTTGAAGCACTTCAGACAATCTTCAGACTCTACCTGGCATCTCAATCTGTACAATGAACAAAACCTACAGTTTAAAAACCTAGAAATGGACTGGTTTTGTATTAAAGAACCAAACTTGCCACACTGCTTTTCTTTGAAGTGCTCCCCTCTGGACAGGCCCCTGAGCTGCATCTGAAGCAAGGCAGGTTAACCATGAGCTCCCCCCACCCCACACTCTTCCATCCTGACAGCAAATGGCAGATCAAGCCATGACCCCCCATTCTCCAGCACCAAGGGAGGCACTGAAACAGGACTCAATTCCCTTGTCCAGGGAGAAGAGGGGAGAAAAAGAGCTCATATTGTGTCTTTTAAGCAGCGTAAGTCCTACCAGGTGGATAGTGCACTTTAAGGCCTGAGTTTCCATCTTGGATTAATCTCCAAAACTCAGTATTTTCAAAAGCCAGCACTAGTTTTTTGGTCCATGTCAGTAGCTGTGGCTGAATCTCACTCTTTCCCACAATATCATGCATGGAGAGCAGAAAATTTATTACTCCAAAAGGCAGCAGGGTGACTGGTTATTTATCTTCCCAAGACCATGGGAGACAGTGGTACAACTAAATCCTGCTGAGTCCCATACTCAGTCTATGAACAACTTCCCTACTCAGTAAGTGAAACTCACACCTGAGCAGTTCCACTAGAAAAAAATCCCACACATTTCTTTTCCTTCATTTTGGGTCCAGGTGTTTGGGCTTTCCTTGAAGAAAAGTCAGAATACTGAGAATTAGGATGTTGATTTACAGCACCTGAGCTGCAGTCTGCAGATTTCCCATGTGCACACTCTCAGTACACATCGCAGCAACTCTGGGTGGTACCGCTGCCTTTCCCGGGTGCACCACGCAGCCCTTCTCTTACCACGTGCTAAAATGAGTTGCCAGGGATTTAACACACATTCACACAGTAAATACGGATTCCAATGGCCAGTGTCCTAAGCCTTACAATATTCTAGAGGCTGTGTGAACTAGGAGAACACAGTTATATTAATTCTTATAACCTATGAACATAGTCACTTTTTAATCAATTTAAGCATCTTCCTGAATAGCCAGACTAAGGAAACATCAGTGGCTTTTTGATGTGTCCTCAGGTAGGTTTTAATGCTTTTTTCTATTGCAACAGTCTTTTTTTAGTTCATGACTCATCCTACATTCTAAAGAGTTTTTAGATCTCTCTCTTTTGTTGTATCCTATACTCCTTCTGGTTCACACCACTGTCTTCCTTTGGATGCTTTTCTCCCCATCCACTTTCCTTTCTAGAGCATCACCTAAAAGGAGTCCCAGTAGCAGGAATGTCATTGTTGGTTTTGTTTTCTGTTCTCAGTGAGTCACAGATAAGCCTTTTGGTCTATTGGCAGCTTACATGCTGATGCAGCATCCCTCTGGTTTGGTTTAATGTTGTTTTGTTCTAATTTCCTGATTATCTGCACTGTCCTGATCCTCTGTATCCTTCAGTATTTCTCCTTCCTCTCTGCAAGAAAAAAAAATTCTGGCATGCTTCCCTCATCTTTCTTTGTGAACACTGAGGCAAAAAAATTAATTTAATGTTTTTGCAATATCTGCCTCTTCTGTCACTAAATTACCCCCGTCATCTCCTAAAGGCCCCTCACTGACCTCTTGTTCCTTCTGTACTTGAAAAACATCTTAATCTCTTCTTGTAATCTTCCTTTTGTCTACCACATACCTCATTTTCCTTTCCTTATTTTCCTCTGACTCTTTTCTTGCATCTTGCTGCTGCAATCTTTACACTCCACATTTTATCTGATACTTTTCACTACATGGAAATGCCTTCCAAAGTCCTTTACTATTCCTTCTGGGTTAGCCCAGCAGGGAAAAAAGTCCTTAATTCTCAGTTTGCCTTAATATTCCCTTTAAACTCAAAGAAGCCCCCAACAACAACAACAAAAACCTGGCTATATTTGGCATGGCTGGACCTCCAGCAAGACTTCGTTCCTTGGTTTTGAGTGCACCAAGCTGAGAGGGTGATCAAGAGGCCAAGCCTGCCCCACCTTGTACGGGCAGGAGCCTTCAGTCAGGTGCCAAGAGGGAATTCAGGAGGAGAAATCAGGTTCCTCAGCCGGAAGACAAGGCTGTCCCTGCCTGCAGCAGAGACCTGCCTCCCATCTGCTCTTGCTGTGATTTCAGGCAACTGTAGAGTTCTTTTTGGAAGGTCCTTGACATCACCAGTTTGAAGGCAGATGGCACTTGCAGGCAGCCTCAGCACATTTGCCATAATAAAGGAGAACCAGATTCAGACAACCAGGCTGAAAGGATTTGCCACGGGGAGGCAAGGACATGAAGACAAGTCCATCCTCCCTAGAATTCCCCAGGTGGGAAGGGGCTGAGCTGTAAAATGGGCTCATGCTTCAGAAGACTGAGGTTTGCCAGGGCTGTCACACACATACTCTGCACCACACTGACTGGATCTGGTGATAAAGCAACTGAAGTTTTTTTACAATTTTCAAAATTGCTTTAACTGATAATCCTGGAAAGTTGCTCATTCATAATCTCAAAGATTTTTAAAAGAAGAAGGAACCCCTGTGACAATCTTCATGTGTCCCCTTCCACCAGTTACTGTGGCAACAAGTCCATGGCTTCTGGCTGAGCTACCATGTGTTAGTAAGTCATCCATCTTCCACTGAAGCACTGGTAGCCTTAGGGGCCCTATCAAGTGATGGAAAATTCATCACTTCCTTACAGAGTCACAGTGGTTAATTACCTTTCTTGTTTAAAAAATATAGGTTGTCTCCATTCTAGTGTGACTTTGTCCAGCTTCAGCTTGCAGTCCTTCCCAGTTTTAGTAGGGACATGTCTTATGTCCTCTTGTGAGAATCACATCCTCAGAGTACACATGTCAGTGATAAGTGCAACAGAGATTTAAATTACTCATTATTATAAAAAACCAGAACACTCTTATTATTCCTTAAACCATTCAATTTTTGCCATGAATTCTGTGGCAAGGAGTTCCACAGGCTAAAACACTCATGTATGTGGAGAAATACAATTTATCTGTACCGGGGGTGTACCCGGAAAAATGAGCCCCACACAAATCAACCCACTGAAGGGACAGAACGTAAAAGGGACTGCAGTAAACTGAAGGGCAACAGCAGTACCTGGAAATTCGGGATGGGGTTTAACGTTGGCAGCCAGGCTGATCTTGGGTTTTCTTGGTAACGGAAAGGGCCATTAAATGCCTGAGTAATGGCACTCAGATTGAAGGCACACACTGCTGAGGCAGCTATGCTGTTTCTGGAAAAGGGGAGGGGAAAAAAAAATCAATTTAATCATTAGAACACCGACATTTTCATCATAACAAACATCAAACTCCACTCAAATAAAATACATGTAAATTGCTAGGTAGATGTACAGTGATAACCGATCTCACGGGGAATAAAAATAAATAAATAAATAAACTGTAAAATGCAGATGACTTGCATAACAATTTTGAGAATGAATTTTAAGTTTGGTTTTAAAATGTCAGAGATTTAAGGGCCATGGAAGCAGTTCTGACAATAAAGGTGAATACAGTTTAATTTGCATGGATTATTTGTGTCTGGTTTTATTTTTATTTTTTTTAACAACCCATCTACCTTTATTGATTACAAACAACCTAATTTTTAATCTCTTGGTGTTTCTCAAGGTGAAATTCTGTTTCTACAGGTTCCTGAAATCTTCAGCTATAAAATATATCACCTAGTATTATATATATATACATGCAGAGGAAGGGAAAAGGTGACAGTGACAAACCAGCAGGTTCTGACAGCAGCTCAGCACACAAAAAGGTCTTGCTAATTCATGAAAACCTCTGTTTTCAGTGACCACAGTTCACTTCTGTGTGTTCCCGGCTGGGAGCAGGATCTGTTTGGGCAGACTTCACCATGCACACTCAGCCAGGAGAGGCATAGCAAGGGAGATGCTGCTGTAGGAAGGACTCTTTGGAAAGGAATTTGTTTTACAGATGCTCTGCTGCCCAGTCAGACTGCACACAGATCAGCTGCCCTTTGCTGTTCCTTTTCAGTCCTGGAGGACCCATTTCTGCAGGGTCCTGAGCCAGCTCGTCTCCCTCTGCCTCAAGAGGGTTGGAGGACACTTCCTAGACGGTGACCTCAACAAAACTGACCCAGAGGGACATTTGATAGGTGATGACCTGGAATTCAAACCTGCTCCCAGTTCTCCCCTTCCCCCCGCCCATTTTTTTTTTTCTTTTTTAGGAAAATTACAAGGTTTGGAGAAAAAGATACCAAAATAAAACTAAAAATAGGGCCAGCATGAGAGACTGATTCGTCATGGTGCCTTTTAAATAACACAAGCCCTGCTGTATGTATCTTTCTGCTAATTAAAGCAATTTGAATTCCCTGAAAAGAACACTTTTTTTTTTTTTAACTAAACTGATAATTACACTCTCTTGCACACACAAAAAAAAAGCCTTTCTTCACCATTCCAGGCTGGAAAGCAGAAGAACAGATTCTTTCACAGCATATTTCTTCCTAGCAATACAACATCAGGAAGAACTTCCTGCCTTGCCTTCCCATTCTCTGCTCCCCCCTGCCCCTTCCATCCCCAGAATGATGGAGTAGCTTA
This sequence comes from Platysteira castanea, assembly GCA_013397175.1. Lineage (NCBI taxonomy): Eukaryota > Metazoa > Chordata > Aves > Passeriformes > Platysteira > Platysteira castanea. The sequence goes on from VYXC01003415.1 coordinate 1,915,945, forward strand.
CTTTGAACATGTCAAAGCAACGCCAGGCAAACCTTTCTCCACTTTTGTCTGAACACTGCTGATGCAGTGCATGCTCACAGACAGCAGCTCTTAAGACAAACCTAATGATGGATGACAAGTAAATGCCTTGAGGCGCACACAGGGAGAAAAAAGACAATGAGGAAGAAAATGAAAAAGGAAAAGAAAGAATAAAATTCCACTAGTCTAACGAAAATACTCAGGAAAAAAAAAAAAAGGATATTTTTAGGGCCCTGCTATGGACTTCATAATTTAGCCCTTTCTCATTTAGCCCTTTCTCTTTGCTGGAAAGGAGAAAGGAAAGAGGTTTTCCATTAAATCTGTGGACAATTTTCCTTTCCGTCTATGGTCTGGCATATTTCCCATCCCTCCTTATGAAAAGTTTGATCCCAGTCTCAAGCCAGTGACATCAACTGGTGCAGCTGGCCCCTGTGTTTTCCTGGTGTGAAGTGCTACCTCCTTTATTCCCACCTCCTACCTCCTGTGACTAACTAGCTGGTTTAAAGAATGGGTTAAGTTCAAAGAGGTTTCAACAATGTCTCTATTACCTCCTAGAAAAATTTTAATAAAAACATCTTAAATATTTCATCAGCAGCTTCCCCCAAAAGCTCTTTCTCACGGATTCAACTGGGTATAACATAACATGAAGCAATAAATCTATACGTGGATGTTACCACAACCACTAATTCCCCTTTGTTATAAGATGACCCTAAATTCATTAAACATGAACCTTCCAAAGTAAAAAATACCTGTAAATAACAACAACAACAACAAAAAAATCATGGTTTTGTGTTGCATTGGCATTTTATCACAAAGAAACTCAGACTGGTGCATAAATTAACTCTCTTTGGTATGCAGACCACATGCAGCATGAGATAAGTCCCAGTGAAAGTTAAAAGAATAATTACCATTATTTCTCTAGTCAGATGACAAATTGGAACATTTTCTCTTTGAACTTTTAAAAGAACACTGTGTTGTAGACCCAAAATGCTATTTGATCTAACTTCAGCTATCATCAATTACTAATTTCTTCAATTACACAAATGTTGCATATTATATTGTCTTCAGAAGATACAAGAGGGATCCTACATCCCTGATGTACAAAGAATGACTCAAGTGTATCCAGAGGAGACACTCATTACATTCTTAACACTCATTACATCTCATGTTAAACTTGGGAGATGGACACAGCAGAAGAGAACTGTTCCAGTCAGAGCCAGTCTATGTGTCCCCCTTGATTGTCCAAAAACATCACCAATTTGATCAATAAAATACAGTTATTAATAATTTTCTCATTTCCAACTTCCATTCTTGGCTGGATGAATGGACAAATGGATAGATGAAACATTATCCCTATGGTCACAGAAGTCCTCTCCAACTGCAAAAAAAAAAGAAGGGTCAGCTCAAGTGCCCAAAGCAGTAGCCAGATTTCCTTTTAATGTTCAGGAAGTTTGGCTAATATCCTCTAAATGTTTTTAGAGAATGACTCATGTGCCTTTCAGTCTGAGGACAGATCTTCCCCAAGTCCACAGTCAAGATGCAGTGCTCAATCATGTTTATTTTTTCTAGTTGCTTCTCTGCTGGCTCACTTTTGACTGACATTGGCAATGGTGGAAGAGAAACAAAACATGGAAGATGGATGACGGTGGCCAAACACTGACCTATTTCTTGGAATTTATAGAGAGGGAAGAACATTCAGGATCTGTTGACTCACAGTGAGGCTCCCAAGAGCGCTTTAGCTCAAAAAGTTGGGGCTGATGCTTTGTGACTTCAAGGGCTGAAGTTCAAGCCCCGTTACACCAGCAGGTGACACATTAAAACAGGAGGGTTTCTACTTCAGTGGGGTTTCACTGCTTTGGTTTTCTGTGGGCTCCCTGGGAACAGCCCCTTATTCATATTGGACAGTACAGCACTGCACACAAAAAGAAGTTTGCTGCCCAGCACGAGGAAGGCACTTTGAGCACTTGCCATATGGAGTAACTACTCAGATTTTCATTCTCTAGTTTACACGTCAGGCTAACACCCCCCTGGAGAACATGTATTATTGAAACTCAATACCATGCAGACTGGTTATAGCTTGAAACTTATCATCCTAGCCTTAGGCATCACAGAAAAAGTTATTTGAGTTTTCCTGACTTAAAAATATACATTATGAGTTTTTTAATATATTTTTTAATTAACTCCTCTTCTCCTTTCTGCCTTCACAGCTACACTAAATCATTCCAATTACAAGATTTTTCACTATCAAGCCAAGAAGAGGTGATTATGAAGTATCAGAAATCATACCTTCCCCTCAGAGTTCCAGTGCTGCTTTTGATTTGTGGACCTCAAACAGTCTGTGGCAGAAGTATAGCCCCCCATCCTTGGAAATGCTAAATGCCTTGTGGTCCTCATGACCTTGCTATTATAGTGTTGTTCAACAGCAGTAGATGTTGATTTCAGCCTAGGCTGTTGAGATCCCATCTGCCTCATTCTTTTTCTTCCAGTCCTTCTCTCCCAAGTGTATGCACCTGTCCACCTCACAGGCCAGCTCCAGCATTCACACAGTTGTGTCAGATTGTCCAGGCAATTAGCCTGGCTGGAAATTAATGTGTTTCTGTTGGGTCATTTTTAGATCATCTCTCTAAACTATACAAGTTGCACTGTCCCTACAAAAAGTCTGAAGTCTGCCACTGCCCAGGTTTTATCAAAGTAGGTCACCCTAAAACTGCACAGTTGCCTTTTACGGAGTCCAGGAAGCTGTGAACCATGGATTAAAAACACTGTCCTAGAGGCTATGTTGTCGTGATGGATAACACAGACCTATCTATTCTTTCATGTTAACCAAACGATCTTTCAAAAATGATTGCTCAGACTGTCTAAGAAATCAATACATTGTCAGTCCTAGGCTGCTGGGGATAGAGGAAGGGCAGTAAAGCCAGTGCAACTTACACATTAGTAGTGAAGACACCATAGATCAGATCTTGCTCAGGCAGGTAAAAGGTGCTTTGCAATTCATTGTAATAGAAAGGGATTTCTCCAGCACGGGAGCAGTTCAGTCTGGCCTTCATGAAAGTTGTCCATGTGTCCTCTAGCAAAAATCTCCCTCCGATATCATTTTTGCAAACCCTTGCCACACGAGAATACACTGTTTTCCCACAGTCATGTTCCACTGCATTCTCACGGAAGAAGAAGTAGGTGAACAGGCCGATGTCATAGGCAGCAATAAAGTTAGGCTCTGAAAAACAAACATTTGAAGAGATTTATATAGGTTAGAAATCAATCCCTGCTCACTGACTTGCTCAGTGCATTGCGCTGCCAGCTCCATTTATGCAGCCTGTCAAAGCTGGGACCACAGGGAGCCTGGAGTCAGCAGAGGACGTAAAAACAGTAGATGGGAATAATGATATATGAGGATATAGCTCTAGTACCTTTTTTCAGATCTTGGAAGGGCCCCACTGTTTCCCCACTTTATTGGCAAAGGTGCTACTGATTTCAGTGAAAGCAGAGTTCAACACTTTGCATATGCATGACTATTATCTGTACCTATACTCATTTTACAAGATAAAGCCTTCCCACTGGGCTGTTTCACCTATTCACTTCTGAAGTGGACCTTATGATGTGTTAAATATGCTGCGTGCATCCGCCCAATTCCCCAGACAGCTGCACTGAAACATTCAAGCTACTCTCCCAGCACTGTCACATCTGGCTTTTATCATGAAAACTTTCCAGTTTCTAGGCACAAAAGATTATCTTATGTCCATAAAACAAAACCATGCCAGAGACTGACAGTAGCGAAACATTCTCTCCTAGAATTTTCATTACTATTTTCACAAGAATTGAAAAGAACTTGGAATTTAGTAGATTTAGTAGTAAATATTTTAATTGGGTATATAAAAAAGCTTTAAAGTGTATAGTCTTTTATACGAAAAGTTTCTTTGGTAAAGGGAAAAGATCGGCCAATGAATAATATTTGACTAAACAAACAAACAAACAAATCTTTCCCAAACCTCTTGGTTTCATGGGGTGTTTTTTGAATGTTTTTTTCTGAGTAGTGCTCAAAGGAAGAAGAAAAAGGGGAAGTACAGAATTCCTTTAAAGCTGCAACCCAGGAGTGAATAGAGAACAGAGAAAGGCAGGCCACTGCTGCTGCAAGGCAAGTTTGGGAGGCAGATGATGGTACAGAGGGGAGGGCATTGCAAATCATCTCCTGTCAAACTTTCTCCTTCAAACTAACCATGAACCTTAAAGGGACCACTGTGAGCCCCAATCTGACCTTCTGTCTAACACAAGCCAGAGAATTTCACCCTGTAATTCCACCATCAGATCCTCTAACTAACGGGTGAATTAGACCACATCTTTCAAGGAGATCTCATCTTACTGGACTATATCACATGGCTTTACATCTATCACTTTCCTCAGTGAGTTGTTCAAATGACTAAAGACTGACCCAGCTGCCACCTGTACTTCTTTTCCCATTTGACATTATCTGGTTTCAGCTTCCAATCACAGGTTCTTGTCATGACTTGTCTGCTAGATTAAACAACTTTATCCTTTCCAAAATCTTCTCTTGATGCAAGTACTTCCACATCATGAACAAAACACCTTTTATCTCCTTTTCAGAGAGATAAATAAATTAAGCTCCTTAAGTCTCTCACTGTGAGGCAGGTTTTCCAAGTTTCAAATCACTGCATGGCTTTTCTCTGAATCACCTTCAAGTTTTCTGTTTCTTGTTGAAAAGTGGCCAGAACAGGACGAAATTACTCCAGTGTCACCAATGCTGCCCAAAGGTTGTAAATCCAAGAGTCACATTAGCTTTTCCAGTCACATACGAAAACTTCAGTTAGTGTTTGTCTTCCTTGAACTCCCGTGTTCCAATGTGGCTTCCTTCTGAATCTTGCATTCATGCACAGACAAGATGAATATGTTTCCAATGAGTGTGTATGGGCTATGATGCTTCTTAGTCCTAATGCGCAGTCTTTCTGGATGACATCCTTTTCCTTAAACTCCAGGTCTCCATACTGACTTCAGTATTCCTGCAGAAGCCTAGTTCAGTCTTACTAAGCTCCAGAGAGTGCATAGTCCCACTTCTCTTACCTTTAATTGAAATGTCCTGAAACCTAATAGAAAGATTTCAAATATCTGGTCAATTTACCTAGGTAAAAGGAGATAGGGGGAATACTGGGGTCTCCATCACTACAGTCTGCTCAGACAAGAAGTGCTTTGCCCCAGTCAGAAGGTGTGGGCTCAGTGCAGGGATTACTGGTTGAAATTCCATAGCTTGCATGATGTAGGGTATTATCACACTGGGGCAAGAGCTGCTTTTAATAACTATAAATCCACATCAACATGGATTCACATGGAACATAACATGCTGTGAAATTTCTCATTTTTGGAGTGATCTTGCACTGAAACCAGGCACCTTCAGCTGAGTCAGTGGAAGTAAAGAGTGCCTATCACTCTGCAGAACTGGGTCAACAATATGATGCTTTAAGTTGGTTTTGATCTTCAAATCTTTGAGGGGTTTTCTTGTTAAAATGATGTATTTGGCCATCTCACAAGACAGAGACCCATATATATGTTAAGTAGCCTGTAAGACCCACTTTCTATATTCTAAATCAACTTCTCTGAAATACTTCCAGGCTCTTTTTAAATGTCTTCTATGCTGCATTGATTATTGCTCCGGAAGCCCTTCCCCGTCACAACTCTGGATCTCAATATGAAAAGAGAGAGAAAGATTTACAGGCCTGTCAAGCTGACTTTAATACATCTCTTGCTCAGATGTGACCCACATGACTTTACCATTGAGCCATTTGGAGTTGTATTGTGCTGTCCTAAGTGGGGGAACATTTCCAAGGCTGCGGTAAATAGCAGGATCCCGTCCAGAAAAATCAATCACAGTTGCAGCATAGAGTTCTCCTCGTGATGTAATCACAGCTGTCGAGTTATGCCGAGGGTCGTATGGGCACCGAGCCACTCCATTAATTCTGTCAATGATTTTGCTGAGATTTCCTACCTGTATTTAAAAGGAAAGAAAAGAAAATTTAAAGAGCATCTGACTTTCTTACTGGTATAGAGAATTTGGTTTGCCCATGAGTACCTATGAGCAAATCCCTGATTTTTAAAAATCAGGTAGCTATGAGAATGTAATCTTCGTGATGACTGAAAATTGATCTTTACATCTGTTGTTTGCTAATGTATGAAGTTGTGTCTGAGCCTCACTGATCCTATTCCTTTGTACAAAGGGTGATTCCCAAGCCAATAAAGCCCAAACCTGCTTGGTGTAATCAAGTGCTTCTGGTGAAAGCACAGGTTTTTAATCTTCCCTAGACACCTCCTGAATACATACTGGCCTAAGAAGAACATACAAATAAACATTTCTCTGGACCTGCTCCTGCCTCCGTTGAATCCTAAGGGAGTTTTGCCATTTATTTCAAAGAAGCTTTAAATTATTCAGCTCAGGAGGTACTCACAGCTAAGCTTGTCTATATTCCCCATTTTCAGCGCCATACCCAAGATTTACATGAGCAGCACTTTGTCCAGACCCAATTCACCCAACTCACATGAACTTTTTGCTCCCCAGCTACAGATACACTCATTTCCCCAAAGCAGCCCAAAGGAGAAAACCAAAATAATTTCAGTCAGCTACATTTAGAACATATTTTGTGCAGCTATGATAGCCTGCCAAATAACTGGCCTTCCCCAGAGCATGTATCCAACCCTCTCCATCACTGTAACAGAGGCAAAACAGACCTGTCGACTGGAACACACAGGTGAAAAGGCATTGGTACCACAGGTAAAAACCTTCTTGCCATAAACAATCAGCACTCGGACATAGTTCTGGCACTCTTCCTATAGAGACAGAGACAAAGGATGTTCGAAAATTTTATTACATTAAAAACATATCTGTATTGCAGCAAGAATGCACATTCCTTGGCTCTAACTTGGGCTGAGGTTTGTTGCCTCAAGCAGCGCACAGCTGTAGGGAGCCAGCAGTCTAAGTGAGCAAGCCCAATTTGCTGGTTATTTCTCTAACCACAGCCCTACACAGTCCTGGGGTAGGATGTTATCCATCAGGTTGATTTTGTCATAGCTACAAGTGCCTCTTTCTGTGCTCTGCTTAGATTGGAGGAGAAATTCTCCCTTTTTCCATGATGATACTTCTGACCTATTTTCCCAGTAATGCTACAGCTTTGAAAACATTACCCAGGCACAAACTCCAGTGAAGGACAGTAGGTCTGTCTGCACTATAATTCAAAGCAGTGCCAGCAGGAAAACAGCAAGAACTTCTCCTTAATAGACCAGGCTGGCCAGGAGAACCTCATGTTTGAACAGGCTGTTACTTCCTGCCTCCCAGAGGACTGTGTGCTCAGGATTTTCCATGGCAGAAGGAGTTTCTCCTTCAGGCCAGGCCAGTGAGAAATAGCAAATTCCAGGTCTCAGTTGCTCAACCACTTGCTGGTACGAACAGGCAACTCCCTCCACATGTCATCCCCCAAAGGTGTGGGATTCCTGCTGTCCCATGCTGTGCTGGGGTGGCAGCACAAGTCTGCAGTTGCCTTTTTTTCAGAAAATCACCTTCTGTTGTTAGAGAGAGCCATGGTCTCTCCTTCTCTCCAGTGCCTCGTATCCAGAGACCTGTGGAGTGCATATCAGGCTGAGCATCTCCTGGAGTTAAGTCGTGGAGGAGGAAGAAGCCGCATAAGGCAGAAACTTTCTAACAGTACACACAGGAAAAGGTGACAGACTAGTGTGCAATTCCCAGAGGCAGTGCAAGAGGATCCAGAACCGCCTGCCCCAGGGGTCACCCAAAGAACCCCAATGAGCCACGTGTACCAGCCTGCCTCCCCTGAGCCCTGGGCCACCTCAGAGGAGAGGGTATGAGCAATGACTGGCACCAGCACTGGCTTCCACTGGGCTCCAGGGGAAGAAGTTTATTATGTTATACCATAAACAAAAAAGGAAACTTGTTAAAAAATAGCAACATCAGCTGGGTTACCCTGGCTGCTTTGCTTTCTTCCCTCCAATAGAAAGACATTTGCCACTAAGTTGAGCTAACAGCTGCAAACACCACTTCTCCCTCTTGTAAGCAGCAATCATTCTGCAAGCTCCCATCTCACAGTGTTCCGTGCTGTTGATCATTTCCCTGAAGACTTCATTTGCAAGACTCAGCAGTGTAAAAACACCCCCTATCATCTGGAAAGGAAGGGGCTTGCTTAGCTGGACTGCACACTGTCTTATTTCATTTGCTGTACGGAAAGGATACGATGTAGAAACCTGCCAGTGTTAGCCACAGACGGCAACTGCATGGACACGATACACGATCCTTGCTTTTGAATGGCATGGACCGCACTCCAGAGCCAGCCCAGGAGCACTTGCCCAGCCTGCAGAGAGGCTACACAGTGTCACAGAGCAGGTGCTGCCAGTCTTGAGGGGCAGCAGGGGCAGCCGGAATCAGATACCCAATGCCTAGCACCCAAAACTGAGAGCTTAGATTCATAGCTGGGTCAACTCTTTTTATTTCAGAAGCAGATCAGTCATGGTGACTGTGCATAAGTCTATCAAACAGGACTTTGAGAAGCACTGTCCTACCTGCTGTGTGTTGAGAATAGTGGTCTCACTGCTTCCTTTAAAAAAACAAAGGGCTTGCCAGCCTCTCTGCCCTCTTGTGTCATTGCTGCAAGGTGCTGGGAGCTCTGTCAGCTCCTCCCTGCCTAGAGAGGTCTGCATTTCATGACTGGGTTAAGTAATTCCTCTGTCTGTAGAGTACAGTTATTCAATCCCACATAATTTTAGGACCACTATATATTTGACTGCAAAGTACTAAAATTTCTTGAGTCAATGCTGCTAAAAAAAAAGTATTAGGTTGTCTCCCAACAGAGTTTTGTTTTCAGAATATGATTGATTTGCCATCTAACCTAGAATGCAGTTCTGGACTCAAATTTCACACAACAAGAGAGTACCCATCTGCTCCCTCTCCACTGCCACCATTCTCTACTTTGTGCAAGGACTGAGCACAGCTTCTGACTTAAAACAGCTAAGACCAGTTACGTTGCTGGACCCTTTCCTGCCTTGCTACTACACTGTATTCCTAACTAAAGTCCTGTCCAGCAAAAATCTAAAATCCTAAATTGGAGAATTCCCTTTATTTGCACAGAACTGTATTACAGAATAACAAACTTCAATTTCTATAAAAACCTTCCCAGCTGAGAGGATAGCACACAAAAAGAATTTCTCTGGAAGGTCATGTGCTGTGGTCTACTGGCAGTGATTAATCTGTTGCACAATTTTACTCCATTTTTACTGCCTAAAAATAATGCTGCTAGGTGTGGGCCATGTCCACCTGTAGTTGTTCCTATGAATTAACTGAGCAGACATTTTCCCTAGACCTGCCTTACCGATGATGGTAGCAGCACTCCATGCTCCTGGAGGAAGAGCAATGATAATATACTCATTTCATGCACTGGTCTCAAAGTAATTTATACACTTAAAGTAATATTCTGAAACAGATGTACATTGTCTGCCCTGCTCTCTCAGCTGGGTGAATCAAAACAATGCAGGTGCTGGACTTGCTGTGGTGACACACTGAGTTAGAGGACAGACACAAAGGTCTCACTACCAGACCACATCTCTCCAACCTGCCTGGCCCAAAGTGGAATACGGTGATCATCTCGTTTCTTATTGCTGTACCCACGGCCAGTCACATCTGTCTATGAAGCCTCCAACAAAAGCAAAGAAGAAACAAAACCACTTAAATGCTCCAGTTTACAGGATTTTTCTCAAGACAGTGTCTGGGAAATTTAATTAGATCCTCTTTCTACCCCATTCTCAAAATAAATAGCAAGGAACAACCTCCTCTCTGTGTTCTTTAAACCAGCCTGGATTTGCTCTGAAAAGTTATTCAATACAGTGCTCTCTCCAACAAGTCATAGCTGAGGAAACTGGTTAGTAAAATGATCTCACAAACCGCTACAGAAAATAGGAGATATTTGATGCAGTTTCTTCCATGTGGCTGGAAAACTCTAGGCACACAGGAAGCAAAATTCAGATGGGCTTTAATATAAGCAGAAAATTTGGCAAGTTTGAACCCACCTCTGTCCAGACAAGACAATATTTGGATCCTGCTCTCACATTATGGAGCTGACAGTTAAATCTGTGTATGATCAGTCTGCAAATCTCATCACCAGAAGATATTACTCGGATCAAGAGATTAAGGTTTTAAATAAAGGAGGAAGACTGCATATTTATATGGTTAATAAGAATAACTCAGTTATATTAGTTTGGATTATTATTAAATATATGGCAGAGCTGATAAAAACCTGTGGCTTACCGCCAGAAAATTAAGCATATTTCTGATTTTCCTATGAATTGCATGTTACACACTTTGAGGTTCTTGCTCCTTCCTCAAAATTACCCGGTACTGGTTCCTCTATTGAGATAAGGCCATAAATTTGGAAGGTATCCCTTTTCTCCAGTCTAATGACCTTTGTTTTCCTAGGAAGGAAGACGACACGACCTCTAATGCTTAACACTACAGGCCACAGGGTCTCACAGTCAGAACAAACTGCACTGAAGCCCCTTCCTGCCACCCCCTCCATTTAAGCCTGTTCTCATTTATTTGTTTTTTGGTCTCATTTAGAGTTACTGTTCACCCACTGTCTGTGAATGCTGTATGTCCATGACTGTGGACAGGACCAGATCTCCTTCTAGCTCACAGAGATATCAAGCTGCTTTGAGAGCACAATTCAAACCCGAGAAACAAGAGCGGTGCCCTGTTCCTGCCTTCGTGCATGTGGACAGATCAGCAAAGGGGGCTGACCTCCTGCAGCTTCCATTTGAGGTAAAATGCAGAAAGTTTCAGGTTGCTGCAAATAAGCCAGCTGTAGATGCTTCGTGGTTGTTTATTCTGTCATCTCTTAACACCAGAGTTCTAAAATGTTATAAACCCTTAATCTCATTGTACAGATGCATTTTTATTTGAAAGCATAGCTATATATAGACACTACTTGAATGGCTTTCTAGTTTAAATAAACTACCCAAGCCTTGTTGTCAGAGATCTCCTTTTAATTTTTTTTTTTTTAAGCTAACACTATTTCATCACATACTGATATATTTTACAGTTATACATTGTATGAGAAAAAACAGCTATTGCAGACAGTCTTCCAGTCTGGAGTACAACCTGGAGTTCAGAGAATCAGCCAGCAGAGCTCCAAGTTACCCCTTCAGTGACATTTTAGAGTGCAGCACACATTTTATTTATCTGCTGCAGTTTATCCCAATTTATTAAAAAAACAATCAAGACCTAACTTGTTCTTGAGCACTGCTATTGATACACTCTCAGATATCTGTATTTATTTCCTTGGACAAGCAATTCTGTTCTCAGTTTAAGCCATGGCCCCAACCAAACTACCCTTCTCCTCTGAGTGCAATAGATAGCAAAAAGAATTGCCAGTGATTTTTCCAGACAAATGTTCTTTAATACACTTCTAATCACATTTATTTGGGGGTGGATTCTGCATTGACAGCTTAGCAGAAATAATAGGTTCAGGTCTCAAGGAACAGGTACAAAGGGGATAAAAACAGTTGATGGCCTCCCAGTTGTTTCTGTTTCCCTGGAGATTTTTATGGTGCCTCTCCTACCTGGATGCCTATTATACTTAAGTGGTGTGGAGTTTCCCAATTCCACCAGATAAGCAGATAAGCATCCTCTGTGTGACACAGAGCTACTGGAAGGACTGAAATTGCTGATTCCTCCATTAGCTCAGCAATTTCTATGCACCAATCCCATTCCACTGGGTTGTAGCCTTGAGCTAGGATTTCCCTGTAACCTTGTGCGCCCACAGCAACACCACACCATAAAAAAAAAGAGGGGAAGGAGCTCTACTGGCAGTGCAGTGGGACAACCCAGCTGGATGCCTATCAGATATTTCTCTCACTTCTTTCTTGCTCCAGAAATGTTATTAGTGCATCATCTTCCTGCTGGCTACACAAAGCTCTTAGGGCAGAATGTAAGAGCTGCCATTTTTCACTGTCATTTTCACAAATGGTTTCTTTACACAGTTTAAAATGATGGTGTGCTGCTTTTGGAAAGTTAACAAATAATTCGGTGCTTAGACAAAAGAAAGACCAAAGTTCTAATGTTTAAAAAGCCACAATTTTCCATGTCAGGCAAAACTCCTTAGATGTGGTGGATGTGGAATGCATGCAGAGACAAACCAATTACAAACTAGGAGCTGAGCAACTCCTAATGAAATTAAATACACCTCTTCCCCTTCTGCTCTATCCATCATTCATTTTAACTACAACCACTGGATGATTTCATTTGGAAGACACAAAGAAAGGCAACATAACACCAACTTTGTTCTCTGCACTGTCTCTCTGTAATGTGGATGTTTTCCAGGGGACAGTTTAAAGATATTGATCATGCTACACTTTATAAATGCTGCAAAAATAAGAATGATTACTTGTGGAAGCCAGTGTGGCTCTCCAGAGACATGGCAAGCAAAGCACGTACACTTCTTTGAGGAAACCACAAGTTTTAGTTGATAAAAATAACATCAAGAGTCTTTCCTGAGGTGTTTGTTTTAATACTGCATGATATATTGCAGAGACGTAATTTTAAAATCAGGCTCAGGAACTTATACATTAAGTGATTAAAATCTGATAAATTACTGTGATGAAAAAAATTTTCAAAGTGAAATCACTCATAAACGTGCAGTTCTAGTGCAGCCTCAGCTGGGGTGGTACCAGCTCAGTATCAACATTTTTCTTAACAAACATTTAACCTAAAGATGGCAAAAGTAGCAACTACCAGTGAGGCCAGTGCCTCACTGTGTATATATAGTCACATGTACCAGGATGGTTGGTGAGCTGGACCCAACAAATAAAATGCATTTTTTTATGATATTATGCATTAAGGAAAGAGGAACAAAAGGGTTTTACATATAAGCATGGAGATTACATCCCAAGAGTAGTAACTATGAAAAGGATTTAGTGGTCACAGTGGCCAGGCAATTCTGCATGATCTCCTGTGGCAGAGGAGCTTACAAAACTGCTGGGTATATGAACTGGGGAGGGTGGAAGGCTGTTTTAATCACACTCAGGCATTAGAGAGATTGATAAGGGAATGCAGGTGAAAAATTAGAGTGTACAGAAAACAGAAAAAAAATATCAAGGGCAGTATAAAAATGACTTAGAGAAAGAGGCTTGGAGAACTCATCTTTTTACTTTATCAAAAAGCCTGAGCACTGCATTGACAAGAGCATATAAGTGCGTCTGTAAACAATAAATATTCGTAACTAAAGGGATCTTTAATCTAGCAGAAAAGGGCAAAATGAAACCCAGCCACTCAAAACTGAAGCCAGATCCAAATCAAAAATAAAGTACATGGTAACAGGAAAGGTGATCTGCCATTAGAACAAGGCAGCAAAGCATAGGCAGCACATTTGCTTCAGGCCTTCAGAGCAAATCTTCCCATCTTTTTCAAAAAGGTGCAGCAGACAAACACAGGTACTGAGCTCAGTTTAGGCATAAGCAGGTGAAATTTATGGCCAGAGGTGTCAGAAAAAATGGTACCTTCTAACCTTATATCTGAGACCCAGATTTTTCATCTGCCTTTTCTCTGGACAATAGGTACTCAAATATGAAGTTACTATTATATTATAATAATTACATTTCTGTGATACGCATTTTGTGGCTTTTATTCTTGTGCTTCCTTTTTTTCTTAGGATACAGCTCTGTGCATTTTAGGAAGAGAATTTCTAAGCAGCAGGAAGAATCTTATTTAGATACTCAACAGGAGGAATCTTATTTAGATACTCAACAGGCACAATAAAAAAGGCATTTTAATACATGAGGCAGTTTTGAAAGCTTCACCTAAAATACATACATTATTAAATGGGCAAGTAAAATGTGCCAGTCATATAACTTAGGCAAACTACACTGTGAATTAATGTAAGAGCCAAAGGTTCTCCTTATTTCTAGCCTCTATCACCACATATCTAAGTGCTTGACAATCCATAACATATTTATCATCAAGTCATCTGCCCTGGGTAGAAACTTGCCATTAGTCAAGTTTTGACAAAGCAGAGCTGAGGGAGACAGAGCTCTGCATCTTGTACGACCATTGCACAGCAGAATCAGAAATGTTCACAATAGTGCTGCCCTCACCTGCTGCATTTACCCAGCTGAGGGCAGAGATCCTGGGTCAGATCTGGACTTAGCTGGAGTAGGGCACTTCATCAGCTACCTAGACTGAACTTGGTGGTTTTGATCTGGTGCTGAGTCATTTCTGTGCAGTGTAACTAGCAATGAATATATAGGGGGACTCAGCTGTGGACACAGGTTAGAGTAGATACAGACCTGGGAGATCAGTGTTTGTTTAGCTACTGCAGAATCCTTCTGCCTTTTCAGCTTCCTGTCTTCTTGTTAGACTCTTAGGCAATGCCTTTGTTTGCCATTAATTGTATCTCAAGAAGTGCCTACAGTCAGCTTGACTACTGTTCCTCCAAACTTCACTCATGGTCACTGGACTCACCAAACGATTTCAAATTCTGTAATAATCAGCATAAACTCAGCTGTTCAGAGCACTGTCCTCATGAAATTTTTCTGCAAACACTTTGCAGTGTGAGAACGCAGCAATAAAAATACTCAGACCATTGCTTACTTTTGGCACAACAGTAACAAAGACAGATTGAAATTACCCTAGAATTTGTTCAGTCACATGTGTGGCTTTATCCAGTGGTTGACAAAATAATTCGGGGTTATAAATCCAAATTCTTCGTGAACAGCAGAATACAACTTAAATCTCACAGACTTTACAATGGAAGAAAAGAGGAAAAGCCTTTCTTTGCACATCTAAAGTGCAAAGACCACAAATTCAAAATTCCTCATGTCTTGGATTTTGAAGCTTTTCAATTTTGTTCTATTTCTTCTCATTGCTGGCCATGTTTTGTGTTGATTTCCTGCATAATGTAGTTTCTACATGAAACTCTAACAGATGTTCTAGGATACCCATACTCCTGTTCTTTACAGCTACATAAAACAAACTGTTGCCCATCTGGCAAAATTCAAGCGAGCTTTTTTTTGTGTATGTACAAGTTAATGCAGTAATAACATAAAATTTATTATATAAAATCAATATTGTCAGTGGGGGATCAGATAATTCCATGTTTAATGCAGCAAATTGGAATGTGGCAGATTCCAGCATTTTGGGCCAGCCACACAATCACACTCTGCTTGGTGGTCGGTGTCTAAGCAAAGATTGTGTTTATCCTGTCTTATTCCTTGCCAGTTCCTCTAGTTTGGACTGAGAGCTCTTTGCAGTGTTGCATTACGGACAATGGACACCCTCTCAGTTGAGGACTGAAGATTTTTGAAGAGCACGAACATCACATTAGAAAAATCAAAACATTTCCTGCGTTTAGATAGATACTTCCGTTTTAGCTTCTCAGAAGAAGAGTAGAAAGGCCCTGTGGCTGAATCAGAAATGCCTGCAAACTCAGAGAACTTCTAGGGCAGCACGTGCTAGTTCAAGCAATTCTTACTTCAAACTGCAGTTTAACAGAGTGCACCTGCCTCCGAAGCAGATCTGTGACATTCAACCTGAACAGACTGCAGTGTGTGAGCAGACTCAATTCTCACCTTCCAAGGAATTACACAACTATGAACTCTAACTGCAAGCAAGCACTGAATCCCACAGGGCTGAATGCCAGTGGCTCATTGCTGAGGACCTGGGCTAAGCCAACCTGCCTGACCTAACACCCCACTGCAGGATGCTACCCCTGGCTTGCCACCACTCTGCTCCCTGATGTGTTAAAAATTGTGTCCTCTCCAGCAGTGAACTCACCTTTAAATTTCATGCAGAGCAAGTGTAATAACTTGGACATGGGGCCTTTGAAGTGGCTTGGTTGGTGGTGCTTATACACCTGTTGTAGTAGAGCTAAACTGCTGCAAATTTGCAAGCTCAAACTGGTGTCAGACATTCTCTGTGTGGATTTCACATGTTGCAAATATATTTACCCATAACATCATTGTAGCAAAGCAAAACTTACCTCTGTTTTTCCTTTACTTTGACAGGACCTCCTGGTGTCTTCATCTGAACCCCATGCTGTTGCCTGAAAAACCAAAATGCACAAGTCACACAAGAATGCCACCAACCACCATGTCTGGAGAGTCCCAAAACAAAAGCAAGCATCTCCAGCCAATTTACACAGCCCAATTTAAAAGCAGCATTGTGACAGTAAACATGTATCTAACTCCCACTGTGCTCACAGTGCACACAAAAGATAAATAGATGAGAAGTCCAGAGGCAGTGGCAACTGGAATGTTCACAGAGGACAGACTTTAATTTACATGTAAATATAACTCCTGATCATCATTCAGCTGGAACGTCCAAGACATAAGCCCCACACACCAAGTCATCACGTTCTTTTTAAAGAGGACAGTGCTGTATAAACCCAGCTTTCATCACCAAAAAGAAAAATTCCCTACAGCAAAGTCCAGCAGTTCTACACAAACCTGTTGGTCTTCTTAAATTTACCCCCAAGATTATCACCTTCTAAGTAACCCTGCAGTGAATCGAGCTGGATCAAAACTGGGAGCTGACAGGTGAAACCCAGAGAGATGGGAAGAGGGGAGAAAGGCTGATGGTGATTTATGATGCCAGACAAGTGGGGTCACGTCCTAAGGTAGAGTAAAACACATTAGGGCTGAGGGCACTATTGCCTCTGACTGCTTCAGAATGAAGAGGTCTCTTCCTTCACAAGAAAAGTCAAGACCAGAAAAGCTGCATTAGAGAGAACTTTTAGATTTAAAATATTTAGCAACATACTGAACTATTCAGTGCCATCCCAATTTTCCTCCCTTCAGCACTTTTTAAAAATAGTCCTAACAAATTCAAGCAGGTATTGTTAGCTGGAGGTGAAAATACATATAAATATCCATACTATACATAATACATCATTCTGAGTACCAGAAAAATAGCTCTGATACATAGGGAAAGGCCAGGCTCACAAACTTCAGATAAAGATCCAAAGTTCCCTTAACAGAGCCAGGTTTTCTTTATTTTTATTTCCTTCAGTCCATTACCAACAAAGGAAATAGCTTCAAAGTTCGGTCCGGATCTGAACCCTTCTTGAACTTCTCACTGCAGCCAATATACTTTTTAAACCCTGGGCTGCCATAGAAATTGTCCCCTTGACACATGATAAATCCAGATTTTTTGCAGGAGAAAGTTGGGAAACCACTAAAAAGAGAGGATGAATTTTCCCACTCCCAGCTCAGGTCCATGAAGACACTCATTCAGAATGACAAGAAATTCAACCAGCCAGGAAATGCATTTATATACAATATTTGGGGAAGGGATATTTCTATCTCATTCAAAAAGGAAAAAAGAAAAAGGCATCTCTACATTAGCTGAGCATTCCATTCAATTTGGCTTGAAATAAAGACTTTATGAGCACAGGCAAAGATCTGGTGAGAGAAGGGAAGAGCATAGGTCTTTCCCTGGAAGCCACTTGGGAAATACCTCCCATGTACTGCAGTCCAATCCATGGTGAAGACCAAAACCTTGTGCCTCAGAAGTGTTTTTGTGAGAGCTGGGATAAGTCTTTGCTGGAAAGGATCGTTCAGTCGTATCCTGAGATGGAATGTTACTGGATGACAGAGCTCACATTGTAAGCCATCACAGGAGAGCAAGGAATTTTGCCTGGTGACTACCAGGAGCCCTTGACATTGGCAAAGCAACTGCACAGCAGCATTTTGGTCTACAATTCCAGCTCTAGCCCATGCTCATTAAAACACAGTGTCCTTGTAACTTCAATCAAGTTTTGACAATTTTAATTAAAAAAAGAAAAAAAAAATATTCAGAAAAGAGATCGCTTTTTGGGAGGCCCTTCTTCCCATTTCAAAACCAGAGACAGAGAACTTTCCATTATACAGCCCAGTTCACCTTAACAGTGCTTGACAGGAGAAAATGAAAACAAAACTCGTTGGTTGCTTCAGCAATCAAGGCTGCTTCTCTGCAAATACTCTGGGTCATCTGGGGTTGCAGCAATGCAACACAGAAGAATTTGGCCTCCCAGGGGTCACCCAGCTCTTCCTGCCAGACACCTGCACCACAGAACTTCGAGGCATGTTGCAAACATAGCTCTAGTCAGAGCACTGCTCTCCTCCAGCTATGTTCTAATGCACCTAAATGTTTTCTTTTATTAGGCACATTGCCCTTCAGCCTTCTGAAGCACTACCTTGATGAGCCTAGTGATAAAGAAGATCTTGGTGATGGCCCAAATTATAGCAACATGTTGTCTGTGACTGCACCATTAGTCAGGGTACACTTCATTAGAGCTAAGAGGATAATTAAGCAATATGGCAATCCAGAGCATGTTTTACAAGTCCCACACGTGTCTTCGGCAGGACAGGGAGGAGCTAGCTTGAGGGCTGAGTAATTCCAGTGACCTCTAGTGACTCAAAGAAAATATTCATGACCCTGCAAAGCAAAACATCTTGACAATAATAAAAGTATAATTGCTAAGGCAAGCAGCTAATGTGCACTTAAATATTTGTACTGCAAGGTCCGCTGACCTACAGCCTAGACAAGGCCTCGTGCTGGGCTCCCAGGAGCCCGCACATGTCTGTGGCCATGGCCTGTGGCTTGGACCTGGCTAGGCCCAGATCTCTGAGCCTGGGGCTTTCACATGAGCTCTCTAGCACTGTTTGGTTTCTGTACTAGACTGATCATGTCTTTTCAGGTCAAAATGTCTCACCCTTGCCACCTCTGTTGCCTTGGGCTCCTCTGTGCAAACTCCCAGTGTGGTGCTGATACTCGGTATCCTCTCACTGGTGTATCCACCCCAAGCCCCTCCTCCACAGATGAACATATGTTCGTCCTCTGCCTTAGATCCATTTTGCCCCAGGATCAAACTACTGGACATTTGACAGAGCAACTTTCAGAAAGATCTTTCTCTCCGGAGTGCATCTGTGTGTACCCATATATTCATCAGTGAGGTGGAGGCCTACTTAACACTTGCATAACACCACGGCACTGAAAGAGATGCTTTGTTCTTTTGCTTCCTTACCTGATCATAGTACTTTTCAAAAGTCAGGTTCTTGAACAATGGCTTAGGTGCCTCCCCTCCTTTTCACATCTCCCTCAATAAACCAAGTTATTTTTTCTCTTTTTTTTACTGCTTTAACTGCCTCTGCACACTTGGATGAGGTACAAACTGTATCCACCAGATGTTTTTGGTCACTCTGTTGGGATATCATCCTGAATTTATGATTAATTTTCTCAGTTGTCTGAGACATTTAGGTTTCCTAGCCCCAGAAAACACGTCTGGGATTATTTTTATGCCTCAAGCTACGTATGTTAGTCAAAAGCAGTACACATCTCTGGACCCAAATGCAATAAAACAACTTTCATGACATAGGTCATGGAAGACAGTCTGGATGAAGATGTGACAAACCTGGGAGCAGGGCTATATCCAAATACAGGACAGTATGTACTTGCCATGTGCTTAAGTACCCAAGTACACAGCTTTTTAGGCTGTCAGGGTGTCAGCAATTCCTCCCATTACATCCTTATCAAGAGCACTCCAGCTTCTCAGGCTACCGCCTTACTCTCAAGTATCTCTTCCCTCATGCATTTCCAGAAGAAATGCAGTTTTTAACAGTGTTTCCAGCCACTTTGAGGACCTCCTCTATAACCACATGGTCCATTTGCAGAATGGGGGTACCCAGATTCATGTGCCATATGAAGGGAACAGCTCAGGGCTGCAGCTGCAGTGCAAGGTGAGCCATGCAAACCATAGGCAGGACTGCCCAGCCACCTGTGCAGACAGACACCAGAGGACAAGCAAGTTTGTCATGAACTGAAAATGCAAATAAACATGCCTTCCTTCAGCCTGCATGCAAGGACAGATGGTCCTTCACATCTCTGTTTCTTGAGTTCTACGCAGGCAGATTTTCTCAATTGTTAAAAAAAAAAATAAAATCGCATGTTTGTGTATTATTTCTGCAATTTTAGGAGTCCCATGAAGGAGACAATCACAGAGAAGCAGTCGTGTGTACAATCACATGCACCTGGTGCAACATTGCCCAACCAGAAATTAACAGGAATGGGCCACAATAGCCACTATTCAGTGCATATCTGAATATTCAGAGGCCACACCCGGACACAGAAAGGAAGAGTTAATGTCTCTCCCAATAAATTATGAGCTTCACAGTTTGCTACCAGTTCCGACTGCAGATCAACAGTGCTCTAGAATTCTAGCTCATCATGTACTGTCACATCAGTTATTCAGCACGCAGTGCTGAGAGCAGCTTTCTAGATACATTTATTTAATTACCTGCACATCTCAGTGTTGGCATCCAAAGTGCCTGCCTGTCACTAGCAAGTCCTGTTATCAATAGTTATGTGCATCCTCAACTGTTAATGTGAAAATTTCTTAGACTTCTATGGATCAGCTTTTACACTCAGGTCAGCAATTTATAATTACTTCAACAACACAGTATGCATTTATAGATTAAGCATACACTAATCCCTGCACTGCACTTGCACAGCAGAGGTTGCAGGTTTTCATGCAAAACCAGAACATTGCTTTAAAACTGGTACGTTAAGATTGGAGGAATATATGCTACATGCATATTTATCAATCAAACCCATTGTTAATTGTGGTGTTTTATTACAAACCTATCCATCTGTTACCAACCTCACTTCCATGAAACAAATGCCCCATGCAAACCACTTGCATGGCTGCAGACAGACCCACAACCATGTTGATCTTTCCTATTGGGGGAAAAATGTAATACCAGAATGCACATTCTGTATGTTTGAAAGGAAACAAGAAACCCCTCAAGTACAAGATTACTAGGAAAAAAAAAACAAGCCCAGCAAACAAAACCACCACAAAACAAAACAAACAAACAAGCAAACCCCCCTCAAATCAGGTATTGATTCTGTGAGATCTCAGCTTTTTCTAGAAGGTACTGTGTTCCTCAGGTTTCTGCTACTGTCAGCAGATGCAGAACCAAAAGGAGCACTTTGTGTCCCAGGCTCAGGCATGCAGGGATCGCTGACGCAGGAGTTTCCATTTCCATCAACCTTCCTCAGTGCCCACAGGAGACTTCTCAACCTGCCCACGGAATGCAAGGTGATTTTGGTTCTCCGCTTGTGCTGCGAGGGCACCCCGAGCAGAGCCTGCCAGTCACATCACCCTTTGCTGAGTTATGCATGAGGAAGGAGGGCAGGAGGTGCTGTGCTGTGACATCTATTGTGCACTAGAGACCTGAGCTGGCAGAGTTATTTCTTTCCCTGTGTATTTATTTACATCTTCCTTTCCAGTAATGGTACAAGGCACTAGTATGTTCAGAAAAATGTACCTCTGAAAAAAAAAACCCAAGAATTTGCTTCCTAGATTGCACATACAGGCCAAAAATCTCTTCATCTCTTATTTACATTCACAAAATTCTTTTGGATCAGCTCATTTCACATCAAGGTATGGAAACTTTTCTTCAAGCCTGCGGAGAGAAGAACATGGAGGGACTGTGTTTCTGTCCTGCCTTTAAAGTCTGCCAACTTAAATGTAAATAAAGCAAATATTTACACACCCAACTGGACCAGTTTAGCTTAATCACATTCTTAGGGACTTTGCTAAGTTGGGGTGCAGAGTCATTCCCACAGTGGCTGCTAAGAGGCTGGTTCATTTCTGTACAAGACACTAGCCTCAGTCTTTCCATCCATACTGATGAACAGATTTCAGACGTCTAAAATATCACCCATAGATTCTTGCTGATAATGACAAATCCATTGCACAAGTGTTTCCCTATGTTTCCATATACTTTGTAGTGTCTACATAATATAGCAGCAGTGTGGATCTACCCTTCTATGGGCAAATGCTTCTGCATTTAAAAGAAATAGATAAATGCTGGGTATTACACCACTTAGAAGAAAAAATCTTTCGAAGAAGTTCTATAGGCTGGATGCAGAAAATCCATGAAGAGGTTGTCCCATTTCTGTGATGTTTACTGTGAAAACATTTCTACAACTCTTTAGCTATTTCTTCCATATTTAATCCTCCAGAACTTCTCCATAAATACTTGCTGCCTTAGTCTGAAAGTGGAAAGTTAAATTCCCTTTTTGAAACATTGGTTTTTGTCTCTTGAGGACAAGTAACATTTACAGTGCTCCATAAAAAATAACTTTTGGAAATCTAACTTTTTTATAATAAAACACAATAGCTTAATACCCTAGAGGCCATTTCTGAAGTTCCAACACTGGTAGTTTATTAAAACTGTCATAAGCATGTCTGATAAAAAGATAACTAATACCGAAAGAACAGAATGCCAAACTTCAATAATTAGTTCTGCTTCACACTGCAGTATACAAATTGCAGATCACTGCTGCGTGCAGTGACAGGTATGAGGAATGATCACGGAATTCAGTCGATTCACTGCGGGGAGAGGAGGGGGTTTGGATGAAGGGAATTGCATTGTGTGTTATCAAATTATTAATTGATTTCCCTTAAGTGATCTCAGATCCTTCAAGATGTGGTAAAACTCAAGCTGTTGGCTCCATTTAAACCCATAGTGCCTAACAACAGACTGGCCCAGTCACATGGCTCTTCTGGAGTGGCTGGACAGTAACTCAGCTGGGGAAGACCTCAAATGGAACACTTGGAAGATGGAGGTTGGCAAACAAACAAACAAGTGAAAAAATCCATCTGTGGGTTTCAGTTCCCATAACCTTAATCTCTGAATAAGACCTTCTCTCCACAAACAAATGTAAGCATCTTACTATACAGGGACTGCTTTTGGCCTGGCATTTATTGGCTGCTAAACACAATCGCTCACTCGTTCATGCCAAAGAAGTGGATGCTTCATACTGGCATAGTAAGGATGGAATAATCCATCAGAAAGACAGACGTGCTCATTTTAAGAATGGATATTTCACTCACTTTCAAATAATACCATCTTTGGATATTCATGTTTCTCTGTCTCATGGACTGTTATCACATCCTTGCAAAGAGAAATGCAATAGTCTGAGGTACATTCCTCTGCCCTGGTTCACCTATTGCACAAAAAAATGGTGTCCATCCACACTGAATAGAGCAGTAGACAGGGAGGAGAGTTTTCAGAAGACTGACTTTGTTCTCTTTGGTTTCATTCTTAAGCCTTGCTGATTTAGAGTAGAGTGTGTCCTCCCACTTTATGTTTCCAGGCACACCTGGACAGAGCACCATTCTAACACCCGGCAGAACAGGGCCCCAGACTCCAGGTAAGGGAGCTCTACTCTTTTGATCGTTATCCCAGTGCAAATGAGGTCCTGTACCTCAGCTGAGTCATGGTTACCCACCCTGCTCATGGTCCTCCTGTATCTCAGACGCAAGGTAAAACGCTTCACAGTTTTACTCCTGAGCACAGCTCTGCAGTAAGTGGGTAAGTCCTGGTACCACAGTTGAGTGTCTGTGCCTAAAGGCACAATCTGCTCTCAACTGCACATGTTATTTTTTCAGAGAATGTTTTTAGCTGCTGTGAATTCTTCTTTGGTGGTCAATGCTCCTGATTTTCTCTCTTTCACAGCTTTCACAGCTTCAAAGTCCCTTGTTATTTACTTGTATTATAGAAGCACGTAGAGGAGTGAACTGAGATTGTGACCCCATATTTCTAGGCAATATACAAACATGCTGTGGGAGAGAATTTGTCTGAGAGCACTTACAATCTAAACAAAAAACACAGGCACATGGGAGGAAGGGAAAACCAGAAGCACAGAGAGGTCAAATGACTAGGAAAAGCCACTGAGCATGTCAGAGGCAGAGATGAGCACTGACCTTTGCTCTCCTGAGGACTAAAAACTTTCCTGTCTCGCACAAATGACTTCTTAGGCAGCATTTTTTTGTTAGCGTCACAAAATACATCCACTGAATCAGTGGTGCATGAGGGAGCGGGGTTAGAGTTTAGAACAATGGGCAAGACTTCGTGCATCCTATCCACTTCTTTATGACATCTTGGGGCATGGCCACAGTCTCATCTACAAAAAGAAATTTGAGGTTTTGTTCCTTCAACTTCCATTTGTCCTGCAGGAGATTCCATTAAACAACATAAGGTCTGTAAATCTGACACTCCCCCCTCTCTGCAGTCTCAGGTAGGAATTTACAGCTCCAGACCATGCATTCCCTTATCTGAAAGGAGCATTGTATGAGGCTTAACAGATCACGGTTTCTACAGTGTACCCAAATGAAAACACTGTACAAGTACAAGGTCTTATTATTAAAGACGATTGTCTCAAGATTTAGTAAAGAACATTTGATACCAAGTACTAAAACTAAAACAGTATTTTCTAAGATAAACAACAGCCATGTACAGGTTACAGCTTTTTTCAGCTCTTCAGGAATTTTAGTGTACAAAGAACATGTTACAATGGAGCAGCCGGCTCAGTCTTAGGTGCTGTCAAATTAAAATTCATATTTGAAGCAAGCAGATTGTCTTGCCACTGCTTTAAGTTTATTTTCAGTAACTCTGCTGTAAAACATTTGTAACTTGATGCCGAATCCCATACAGCGGAGAATTTGAGCTTTTTTACATAATGGAACTTTGTCATCCAAATTTGCAGTTTCCATAGGACCTGTGAGCCTCCACTGCACCCCAGGACTCCCTGTGCAAGCCTGTGTAGGTATAGCCTTGCCAAAATGCATTATAAGTAAAGTGCAGTAATAAAGGAGGCATCAGGTAGCAGTGGACAGCGGAGCACCAAGAGACAACAGAACACAACCACACAAAAGGGAAAGGTCACAGCTCAGCAGCCACATAACTCATTGTGAGGTTTTCATAACCAGAAGTGTTTTATTAAATCAGGGCTAGGATTCTTCTGAGACACAAATGGGAGAAAGCAAGAAGAGAATGCACATTAACCAAGGGCAAGAGAGATGCTGGCTTAATGGGCTGATTCAAAGTGGGGGAAACCTCTTACTGACAATGATAAGCAGGTTTGTGGAAGACAAAGTTAATGCAAGCAGTAATGCAAGGCCACAAGGATATGTCCAAAGAGAGGGGAATCAGTGTAGGGTACAAAGATGCCGGAATGCAGAGCTGTCCATGATGATAAAGAAAGAAGGAGTGCACACTCTGCTCTGACTGTATGCTGAGCTTTGACAGTTATGTATTTCCATAGCAGTGTTAGATGAACACACCAACACGATGCTTTGGAAGGAAGATACAGCTCTGAAGGAGAGAGATAAAGATGGCACCGCATTTCTGTTTCCACTATCTAGTGTTTGCATTTTTATCATTGTATGTAAAGAAAAATGCCCGCCTGTGACAATGATTTCATTTACCTGGTGATCTACTTCATTTTGCTTAAATGTGCTTAACAGTGCCATGATTTAGTTGCAAATTCTGGGAATATGGGAATATTTAGTTGCAATATGGGAATGCTTATCTTTTTTTGGAAGCTGTTGTTTTTAAGCATGAAAAAGCATGTATGGGCCCAAATATAAATTGATAGTTTCAGTAAACTGGGATGCTAGTGAAAAAAGACCTTGAAGCTCTCACCTATAGCCAGTTTAGAATGAATGACAACATCTAGAACTGGAGAACAGCAGAGGGGATGTTGGGGAAAGATGATTATGTTTTTCTTACTAGTGAAGATCAAAAGCCTACAGAAACTGAGATGAGACTTTTAGCACACTGGGTAATTAACAGCCACAGTAGAATTTGGTTTTCTGCCATGTCACATTCAGTTTACAGCTTAGGATAACAAACATTTACAAAATGTACTGGAGATTACAGAGACATAAGATTATATGTTAAATCAATAAAATAACTAAATAAAGAGGTTAAAATATACTGAGGGGAAAATAATTAAAGAAAAATTTCACTGCAGTCAAGCACAGGTCAGGAATATAAATACAGCTGATGCACAGGCAGGTGCAGTTGTCACTGGCCAGGTGGGTGTCACACAGCATAACTTCTCACAGCACCAGCACTGTTTATTCTGTAAAGAACAGGCTTTGTTTTGGGGTTTCTTTTCTTCAGTTGATACAAACAAGGTACAACAAGCTATTTCTATGAATTGAGCCAACGAATGGAGTCACAGCAATGGTTTCCCTTGATATAGTGGAAGCAATTCTTCTTTCGAGGCTCCTCTACCGCCAAAAGATGTCCATCTCCACCCCTTTATGTTCTTTGGCAGAGTCGCCATTCAGAACCAAATCCCTCCTTCTTCTTTGTGGCCTCTGCTGATAGATGTGACAAGACTTCTAAGCAGCCTCCTCTTACTGTTTTGCACAATGATTTCTGGAGTAGGAGGTTCAAAACCCCCTCCAATGGACCAGCCCATATTCAGTACAAAATCAATTTACCATGGCTATAGTTTCCTTTGTATTTCTGCATCAAGCAAAGCGATTTTGTTCTCCTTCATTTTTCTGCTCTGGGTTTCCTTGCCATTGTAACTCTTTGAAGCTCACTGCTTATGGAGAGATGTTAAGGGTTCTCCACTATACACTTTTTGCATTCCCTCCCCCTCTGCTTATGGACAAATCCCACACAGTCGACTGAGTGCAACTCTGTGCACTCGCATTAAGAGTTCAGCTATGAAAAGCAATCTATTCACATATGCTTCAAACCGAAAAGGTAATCACTGAAGCACATGTGAAACCTCTGTGTATTATCAGCTTTCTAAAGTGGGAAGTCTTGCATTTTTTATTCCTCTCCAGGTTACATCATTGAATATACTTCTTTAGCATTTATTTGTTTGCTTTGAGAAGAAGCTAAAATAAGTTTGAGGAACTGTCCAATTTGGACCTGATTCTCACAATAATTAGGCCAAGATTCAGGAATCAAAATCAGCACTTCCTGCAGTATTAAAGAGACTAATGAAGAACTAAGATGACATTTTCACTGTTCTGTGCCTCCTGTTTTTCTTTAGGGAAATCACATCTATTGCATTGGGGGGTGCTAATACTCTTTCAGATGACAAACACTGCGATATATTCTCATTAAAATTGTGTAAGAGGTTGAACATAGTTTGAGTCTTGCCTTGGCTTGGAAAAAAAGGGGGGCAGTGCACAATTAAACAAATAAATGTGCATGTGATTTATTTTATCCTATCAACATTCTTTTCTGGTTGTGCACTTAGGCTTAGTGTAGTACAACCAAAAGTGGAGGGGGGAAAGGCACTGGAAATCTTTAATTAAGTGAAAGCTGCATTATTGAGACCAAATGAAAGCTTTGAGACTACTTTAATGAGCCAAGGCCAGTCTTGTGCAAGCCAGAGAGATTGGAAAAGTTTTGCAAGGCAGGCTGAAAAGAGAGATCCTGCCTGAGCCTGCCTGTACCACAGGAACTTAAGTGAAACCAGACTCTCCCTCTTGCTCTTGCCCAATAGAAAGTAATAGTTTTTGAGCTTCAATAATATGGGCGAAAAATTCTAAATCCTCAGCTAAAAAGGAGTCTTTGTACTTTCCCTACTCAGTTCAGCAGATCTATGTCGGAATTTCCATTTGTTTTCTAGCACAGCTAGAAAAAAGAGCTAGACCCTGTTTCTACTATGATTTTGACATCTACTGCAGAAGCACATGAAGCACATCAAATACTCAGCTACATACTGCTAGGCATTTCTGTTGAAAATTAAGAGGCAGTTCTGCCCCAGTGAGCCTAAATCTTAGGGTAGAGGTGAAACACAACACGTAGCTGCAAAAAACAGGCAGAAAGAACAAAGGGACCAGTGAAATGACTGATATTTGCAATCAGGGAGTACACACGGTGCACAGGCAAGTGTGGTGTAAGCTTCCCAGGAAGGTTTGTTGGCAGCACACAAATTTCAACCTTTAGACTCTGGCTTCTATGGGGTTTGGTGTTCAGCATCACAGGCATGTCAGAAAGCACCATTTTTGATAAATCACTAATAACCAAGAATAAGTAGAACCTTTCAGAAATTACTAGGCTGGGCTGGAAGAGAAAGTCAGCAATGAAAAGTCCTCCATATTTTATAAAAGAGATTTCAGTATTTTTTATTGTTCTACAGCTACATTGTGCATTACATCTCTGCTTTCCTCCGCCAGGTGCCTAACGCTCTTGATAAGCTAATTACAGCCTTCTGCTTATTTCATGTCAAGCTTAACTCCCAGTCTGAGCCTAGCCTGCAGTTCTGGCATGTATTTTCCTTAATCTAAGACCATCTGTGCTCCATCAGCAAGGAACACTTAAATACAGAGAAAGTGAAGAACCAAAAGTGTAGAATTCCCTGTATCCTGTCTCCAACTCCTCTCCCCAGCATTTCCAATTAAGTGTGAAGCCAACATCCATCCAGTCCTAAACACACTGGAAGGCTCTGAGGCTACAGTTATCCACAGATGCAGCAATACTTTTCAGTGGTCAGTGGGGAAATGACAAGCCAAAAAGGACCTGAACCTCTCAATTTCTTCGTATCAAGAGTTTCAGAATTCAAATACCACCACATCCCCAGCAACATATTCAGTGGTTGAGTCCAGAACTTGATCAGTGTAAATCAAATACTTGTCTCAGAGAAGAACGAGGAGTCAGTTTGGGGAAAAAAAGCAATGGGGTTGATTTATGAAGAATCCAAATGATATTTCTCAAGTGTACTGTTTACTGGAAGTACACCACAATTTAAATCAAAACTGGACTGCAGCATTAGGGAAGATGGCTCTCTGCCACTCCTGTCCCACCACCAAAAATTCAAGTGTTTCTAAGCCCTACTGTCCCCTTGCTGCCCAGCTGGACACAGCCCCTGCCTGCTGCCACTGCCAGAACCTGACCACTGTGCACAGCATCGATCCACCCATCTTCCTTCTAAGGCTGGGAAACAGATGCCTTCAGACTCCCTGCTTGGTCTGTCACAGTTTGCCTTGCTTCTGCCTCCTCTTTTCCAACACCAGACGTCAGCACCTGATGCTGCAGTAAGCTCTGCCAAGCTTCATCTCAACAAGGAATGTATTTGCTCCTTCTCCTGCAAAGATGGCTCTGGTGCAGTGTCTTTTATTCCTTCCTCCCAGATCCTATGTTCTGTTCTCCAGTCTGCACTCTCCTGCCAACCTAGGATTTATTTTTCAATTTCCTTCAGTTTGAGTCCTGCCCTTACATTCCCACTTCCACCTGGCTCTTCCCTCACCTCCCCTCCAGCATATTTGCATTCGACCTCTATGAAGGTCAAAGATTCCACAAATGAGTTTTGAGAATATGCCTTATAATTAAGATGAGGGAATACAAAATGCTTCTACAATAGGATTAATGCAGCATATTTCTTTGTGCTTCCTCCACCTAACTCCTTTCTGGTGGTTTTTAAAGCTTTCACATTTATCTTCTATTTTAAAAAAATTCTTTTTCTTTTTTTACCTTGTTCTTAAATCCTCAGTAACTGATCTCACAGCGAAAGCTACTAAATTTGTAACAATTATATTAGCCACATACATTTTTTTCTCCTGTCACTGTGTTTACCACTATTATATTTATGAACCATTGATCATTCCTTTCTGCCCCATGCATCAAAATTCTCTCCTCTTAGGCAATTGCAGTTTGTCTCTTAATATTTCCAGGCTAAGTTAAGATTTTTTTTTTTCACATTCTTAATAAAGCTTAGATCACTTCTCTCTGGGTGACCTTGCAGCCTATTCAAATGGCTGCAGCTCTGTTAGCCCTTTTTCTTTACTTATATGGAAGTAAAATACCCTTTTTCTAAAACCTCAAAACCTTGCTTTGTTTCCTGTCTGAAGTGAATAATTAATAATTAAAATAATGTATAGAATTCTTGACAGAAAAGTGTTTCTGATGAAAACATTTTTATTAACCCTCCTGCACATTCCTTCCAACTTGTTCTCTTTTTTACATAAATTTGCAGATTTTTTCATATTCCAAGTATTTTTATCTGAAGGGATACATTTGTATAGCATTTGCCCCCTAGCAAACCCCAGCTATTCTATTTTTACATTCAAAGGTTTTAATTCAAAATGTTTGGAAAATAAGTAGTGAAAAAGGGGTGCATTTTAAACACATGGACATGCTGGAATTGCCTAATTGCTTACCTAAAAAGCAGAGGTGAAGATAACAACTGCTTAATACTACATCTACTTTGAATCAGAATATGACAATTTCATAGGCTTAAAGTATGGCAAATTTCCTGTGTTTACAAGTGCATGAATCAACATATAACATTTAGATCTTAAACAGAAAGCCACATATTTCAGACCTCTTCAAAAGGACAAAGTGTCATTATCTCAGCTTCACATGTGGAAAAAGTAAAGTTCAGACTGGGGATAGCTGGAAACCACCTTACACTTCACAGTTGTCTGTATGTGAAGGAGCTAGCCCATGCTATCCATACTCTTCTTACAGAGAATAGAGAAAAATATGTCATTTTTCTGCATATGCCCTTCCCCTGACTCCCCACTCTTTGCCTCCCCAGTCTCAGAATACTTTAGTCTCTACTTGGTTGTGTTACTGACAAAAATGTACCAGATACCTATAGGCATAGTGTGGTAACTTGTAAATGAAAGAAGCATTTCAGTGACAGTAGACTAACTTAAGATCATTGTTCCTATTAACTGCTCAAGCTGCAGTGGCACCCAGCAACTCATTTATGCCCCACAGCCACATTCCCTCGCTCTCCTCCAGTGGTATAACCCACCCTTCCTTTCCCACTGCCCACCCATTAGCAGGCAACCCACAGCAGCTATTGCTCGATCTCGTTCAGCTGTAGGTTTGCTGCTGCTTCCTCCTCCAGCCCTGAAGAAAGGTTTCTGAGCCTGCAAACTTCCCATCCTTCTCCAGTCAGGGTGGATGGAGATACCACAGGTATAAGTCAAGGTTGTGCCTGTTTACCCATCTGTTCTCTTAGTGTGTGGGTTGTGCTCTCCTTGAGCTCAGCCTGGGGAAGGCAGGTGAAACCTTGGAGGCCAAAGCTTGTGGAGGCTTTCAAAGGATTCAGGGATTCAGCTGCACCTGCCATGCTGAGACAGGATCAATATCCTGTGGGAGTGATGAGCAAACTGTTCCCATCTCAGCTCCCCAGCTCTGGGTGTCTGGTAACAGCTGTGCAGGCCACGTCTGTGACTGCTCCATAGCCCCAATAATCCCCTCCTATTAGTCATTCAGAACTGGTGCGCTTAAAAGAAGCTGTAAAACACACATCAGCTAAACTGTTACTAACAGAGAAAAGTAGGATTATTTACCTAGGGAAAAAAACACACACGGTAATATGAAATGTGTTTACTATAAAATATTTTTTTTCTTTTTTGCAAAGAGCTCAATAGCTGGTTTTAGAGGAAATGTGAGGTCATTTGTGGGCCCTTGAGAGATCCAAATCAATAAATGGCGATTTTTTTTAATGCTCTCATTATAAATGACTGGATGCTAACAGGGTCAAACTTAATCCTGTGCAGAGAGCCAGTGCAAGTGACATGAATCATTTAGATCTCTCTTAAGCTCTGCTTTGAGAAGAAAATGTAGATACTACTCTGTATTCCCAGTCTTTAAAAAGGGCCAACCTGCTGCTTTTTTTTGCAGTAATTGGCCTATGTACTCCATTGTTCATCTTGTAAGATGCCCAATGTGCTCATTTGTGTTTTCAAGGACTCCTCCTGCTTCTGACTTCCCAGCGTGTGCGGCTCAGCTCCCATGCCAGGGATGGGTCGGGACGCCGTGTCCCAGGCAGCCGGAACCCTTCACTGAGCGCACAGCGCAGAGCAGCGGCAGCCCCAGCAGGATGCAGGACCTGTGCCGGGATCCATGTGCGGGCAGCTCCCACGGCCACAAACCCGCCCTTGCTGAGCGGGGAGGCCGCGGGAGGCATCCGCTCCTCCCCAGGCCAGCGTGCAGCGGGAGCTGGCTGTGCCCGCGTGTGGAACTCGATCGGTCACTGCTCCCACACACAGCGACTGCTCTCAGTCAAGGGGCTGCATTAAACCCATCCTGTGCCGGAGCCCTCACCAACGATCGTGTCACAGAGCCTTAGCTGGGACAGGAGCAATTCGGAAATGCTTTCTGTGCCTTGCAGTACACCAGCCTTTACAGCTAGTGAATAAAACACTCCCCTGGCTAAAAATATCCCACATACCTAAAGTAATAAGAATTTTAAAAGCATATTTTTATATAAATCTCATTTGGTATAAATGTTGGCTTAGGTAAGGTGTTGCCTACAACAAGAGGCTGATTTGCCTCTCAGAACATCTGCAGGGCTGGGTTTGCTGACAGCAGCCACAGATGAGTGAGTGAGTCAAAGCAGGGGACAGCCATACGCACATGTAGATCCCCCAGAGCCTCCTGGAGCTGCTGGAGTGGGGAGCAGCCCACAGAGAAAATGGGCTAAACATGCACACAAAAATATATTTTGCAATGATAAAGAAGCAACATTGGTGACAGGAAATGAGAAGTCCAAGGAATTTATTTTTCTTTTGATTTTCATTTTTTTCCTCTTCCCTTTCTAAAGGATGTCTAATGGTCCTGACTGTAAGTTGGAAGAAATAAGAGCATTAGTCTTCATTCCCTACACATAAAATGCCTGACAGGGTTTTATCAAATAAAGAGTCCAATATGCTACTGTTATCAGTAAGTGACTTCAGCAGCTAATTAAATTCTCAGTTTCTAAATCCTGCTCATAATGTCTGCTGACAAAGACCAAAACCCCCGTAGTAATTTTGGCTTTTAGGTGAGGTGAGGCAGGGAAGGAGGGAATGACAACTAACAAATTACCCAGGGAAGCAGGCTGGCAATCCACAGCTGACATTCATCATGTAAACCTCACTTTACTGTGCAAGCGTAACAGGGTAGTTCCCCTCTGGATGCAAATCAGCTCCGTGGCCTTCACTGACTCCAAGAAGGCTGCCCTTTGTTTAAAGTACAAATCCAAACAGGTACAGCTCCTGGACCTCCTCCATAGGGGTGCTATACCCTATGTATATGATCCTCCTGTGTACAGGTACATATATAAAAATAGATATGTAAATATATATATATAAAAGCAGTTCCTATACCATGCCTAAATACTCACTTTAGAGAGCAATTAAATTGATCATGACTAGGCAGTACACTCTGAGCCAGTTTAGCAGACCTATGAATGTGCATATTGAAACATTTTTACTCACTAGAGCATGCAGTAGGTTCTTAACTCAGAAAATTCTCAAAGGAAAACTGGCATTTATTTAAAGCTAAACCTGGGCTTAAAAGCTTTGCTGGTTATAAATGGACTCATGAGCTGGGTTCTCTCAGACAGAGAGGGGATGTTGTGTTCGGAAATCACTCAACACTATGGAGGGTGAGAAGATATTTGCTTTCTCTGCTCTCTGAATTTCAGCTGATGAGTAACATCAGCAGAAGTTTGGTTCCCAACAGCAGATGCTGGAGCCCATCACAGAGTACAGTTCCCTGCAGTGAGGAGCTGGAGAAGTGTGTCCTTGAAGGATGAGGTGTGGCATTCAGACACCGTCACCTCCAGCCTGAAATGCCTTATTTTCGTCCCTCATCTCTCACCCCACGTAGAAATTTCTCTCTTACATAAATCTTGGGAACGAAGACTTGCACCTGAAAGCTGCAATCTCACTCCTGACCAATCATTTTAAGGAAGGGAATATTCAGGGAGTAGATTTTATCTGGGGACCCGAAACCATAAGAATAAATAGCTGAATTTACCAGAAAGTTTTTCCAGTCAGTATAAGCTTTATTGTGGAATAGCTTTAAACCTCTAGGCTGAGAGTGAGAGGTTTTAGGTGCAGCTTTGGAAGGTGATTTATGAATAGATTTATATGTTAATCTGTTAATAAAAAATGTTTCATACTGATAAAATATGTGACAACCTGAACTCAGCTATGAGCCACATATTAAAGACTGCATCTGCTCTAGTAGAGGTTTTGATCATGTTTTTAAATGAGGGAACTGCATTGGCCTGAAAATAAAGAAATAAACGTTGTATCTAGAAATATGTGTCATATAATTCAAATGTGTATCTGTGAATCTGCAAGAAACAAATAATAAACTGCTTCTGGAAAGTGAACATTTCAAAATAGAGTTCCTGTCAGGCAACTCAATGGAACATAAAGATAGGCAAAGTATTCTTACTCTTTCCCAAAATTACTTCCCAAACTGGATTTTAAATTGGATGATAATCTTGACATTCCAACTAGACTGGAAGAATAAATACCTTCAGCAAGGTTGGGCCAGCCTCTGAGCACCACTTGGCTTGTGCTGCATATCAATGCCTAACTATCTCATGATCTTTGAAAAGATATTTGGGAAAATAGGAACAGCTCTGGCTCAAGGATGTTTCTGCAAGGAAATCTGAAATACAACACTTTTACCTCACTTTTACTGGCAAACCCCACAGCATTTTATAAAGGAATGCTACAGCTCCATTTCACATGTGAGCAAACACCAGGCAGACAAACTGGGCAGATTAACTTTACCTCAGGCATCCACGGGCAGAGCCAACAGTACGAATTTGGCTCTCCAAGCCCCATCTGGTGCCTATCCAGCAACTCTTGGGGATGTAAAATTTATCTAATATTAGCAAGTTTTCTGATGACTGCCAGGGCTTTATGAACATACTGTGAATCCTTAACATTTCTCAGTGAAGTATTTTCACCAGGAAAGATTACTTGAGTGACAACTTGTGCTGTAAACTATATTACTCATGGTTCCCCATTGATTTTGTTTATCATATTTTATTCAACTATACAGAGAAAAACCAAGTTAAACTCTGCCACCTCTCCTCACACTTCTATACACTTGCAGAGCATGTTTCTCATCAGCAGACATAAGTGTGGCACTACTGAGCTCTAAATAAGTAGAAAATAATGCATTTAATGCTCAGTTTGATTCGAAGTGCAGAAGACAAAACCTGTTCCATTTGTTGCTATGTGACATATTGAGGACTGATGGGCAAGTTTTATTATTATTAACTACACTTTGTTGATACATGCTGTTGATTTACCAGTGATTATGCCACAGAGTTAAAGATACCTTCAGGGAGTAGCAGGGAGAGGAGTGTGTCTTCAGGAGCAGCTGTGCAGTTTAAGAGCTTCATCTCTCTAGCAGGGATGTTGCTGCTTCTTAGATTGAGGGAAGAAAAACTGGAGTAAAACCATCCTTACCAGAAATGCACTGGATAAGTGGCTACAGTTCATCTACTACAGGACACTATGGAAATGTTTTGTCTCTGTTTCGTGTTTGAAAAAATCCTCATTCCAAAACCCCAACAATACCAGCAGAAAGACATTTATTTCAGTAAGGTTCAGATTTCAGTAAGGTTCAGATTTAAGAGCTGATACTGCCTCAGTATGTTGATAACTTCCTTTAAGCTTGGTTTTAAGTTTTATGCCTCAGTGGGACTGAGAAGTTTGTCAAGTTTTGCCCTAGTGACTGGGTAGCACTCTTTAAAGTGCCCATGTGAATATAGGGGATCGTGTTTAGAAATGTGGAGCCATATTTCGGAAGCAAATGAAGTTGTGTGTTCTCTGCAGTGGGGTAACAGTAGATCTGTAATTGTAGACCTGGGTGGTACTGGGCAGTGTGGAACTCCACAGTCAGTCCTTCCTGATTCAGGTTTATGACTTCTGGGGAACTCACACACTCTCTCTCTGCACTTAATCCACACTTCAATTTTCGTCCTTAGGAAAAAAATATTAAATTGTCAATAAAAGCATATTTTGATCTCAATTTTTCTTGTGTTTCTTAGGCGATATAACTTATGTCTTCCAAGTAGTTTTGCAATAGGTGCACTTACTTATTCTTTCACAGTCTATTAAAATACAATATAGATTCTTGAAGTATTTTAAATACTTAAAATCCTACTAGCCTGACATATCAGCACACAAACTTCACAGGGCTGCTTAAAAACTTTTTTATAGGTGATGTTCCATTAAAAGAAACAATTGAAACCAAAATATTTTATGAAATTCTAACATTTTCTATTACACTTATCAGATGAGAGTCCAGAAAGACATCTTAGATCCAGAGAGAAGGGAAAGGGAAAGGGAAAGAAGAAAGATGAAAGGAAAATGAAAAGGAAAGGGAAAGGGGAAAAAGGATGGCCCAAACAAACAAGGACAAGTGTTTGAGATGAGAGAAATGCACATGTAAATGCTCTCTTTTGATGCTTCAGAAAATAACTTGACCCAGAGTATTTACATGCCAATTAACCATGTGTCCATCTCGTTCTCCTTCAGACTTCACAAAAATGTCAAAGAGGCTTGTTTTCATCTCAGGGCAAAAAGGCTGGAAATCTTTGTATCTCAAAAAGGTTGGAAGAATAATTCCTACTCAGTTCGACTGAGAACTGAGAATCCAGGTAAAATCACAGCGAGCAGGGGGTAAGCACTGCACTGTGATTTATGAAATGCCAGCCAAGTAGCCTGCTTTTAATGCACACCCCAGAATAGAATTCTTTGCTAAGAAATCCCAATCAGTATCTTGCATTTTTAAAAATTTGCTCAAAGGCTTATGTTTTTAAAATGACCCTTCCACCTACTCTATTAATTACCAACTCCAGTATAAAACTGACTTTTCTATGGCCTCACCATGAAAGCTGCAGATTAGGAGCTAACCTTGTTTCAGACCCATATATAAATTAAACAGCATGCTCTCCAAGTGTATATCATTTAAAAAAATGTTTTATAAAATGTCTAATAATGAGACTTTACAATGCATATAAGATAATCATTTAAAGATGGACATGAAACATGTTGCAGAGATTTTGTTTAAAAGAGATGCTAAAGATTTAGGAAAGAGTATGCATTTTAAAACTGTGCTTCTTGACTGCTGCAAGAATTTGAGTGCTACATGCTGAAGTTTTCAATATTAACAGGTGTTTTTGGATACCCCACCTCAAGATGCTGATTTTCAGTAATTTTTTAACAAGGTGCTTCAATTTTGGCAAGAAAAAGAAACAAACAAAATCACAAATGATCCCCAAAATACCTGGGCCTCAGCTTCCTTATGGATATTGAAGTTCAGCCAAAAATGTTTTTCACAAAGGCATTAACCACCACCAAAGTTTCTCATGCAACTAAAACTCATTTGGTGAAAAGCTTCATAGGGTCCAAATGGAATTTCTGAAACACATTCTGGAAACAAAGAGCGGAGGAGGAAAAATCTCTGAGAAACTGGGACATTTGGTTGCGTGGAGCAGGAAATGAGCTTGTTCTGTTTCAGTTTTTGCTCCACTCCACTCACTAGTTCTCATGTAAAAGATTAGTGCCTTGGAGAAACAACATCAACAGAACCAACAGAAAATTATAAGTGAGGAGGAAACATCAGCACATGGTAGAGCAGATGAGAGATAAGAAAGGAAAAGAACTGAGCATTATAAAGGGGCCCAAGAACTGACACATCCCAAAATTGATCTCTCCTTCCTTCACTCCCCTGAAATCAAAATTCTTCTGTAGGATGATGCTGTCTTTTTTACACAGCTCTTAATCAGTAACTTGCCCATATAATATTAAATTTTGTCTTTTAGTCTATTACTGCAATTCCAAGACAGTAACTTCCTATCTCAACTATGTGGCACGCCTTTTTCCCACAGTGCACAGGGACAGTGCAGCCTTAGGATACAGCATGAGAACACTTAGGAAAAAACAGCTTTAAACTGCATTGAACCATGCTTAGAGGGGGGCATTCCTCACACTGCCAGGCTTTGTCCCACAACCAACACATCCTGCTGTCTCCAAAGACCATGCTCCTCATGTTTCTGCCCTCACCTCATGGGAGTACAAATGCCAGGGAGCAGACATCTGTCAGCACAAACCTGCACCGTGAAGCAGGTTTGGCACCATGGGCAGGATGACAGTGAAGTTGCATGAGCAGAAATAAATCAGAATACAATCTCAAGAAGAAAAACTATCCCAAATCAGGCCTGGAAAGATCTACACTGTATTTTACTTACAAGCAAAGAGGAGATACAAAATAGCGCAAATTAACATTGTGATTATTTCTTAAACTGCACTCTCACCCCTACAGAACTAAATGCAAGTTCCTTGCATTTCTTGTCTCGTCTTTCTGATGTGACCTTTAAAATGATGCACGGCGAAGGGAAGGTGGTGCCTTTAAACTGCATCATGAGCTTTATGGAGACAAGCCAAGCAGCTACTTAGGCAACCATTAGGTCGGGAAACAATCACTTCCATCATTCCCAACACGTGTGTCAACATAATTCCATGCTCTCTTTGTCATGCAAAAAGTCTTGGCAGAGTAACCGGATACACCCAGAAAGCAGGAGCGAACTAAGCTCATTATGTTAACCGGAGATCCCACAGCAGCCTCCAGTGCCATAGAAGGAGACTTCCCATGTTTTGCAGTGTAGAAAAGGAACTCACTGCACTGAAAAGGGCCCGGGCCAAGCCTGACTTCAGAAGTGTATGAGCGAGATTCACAATTGTGTTTTGTGGAAGGGGGTCCCGGACAAGCACCAGAGGCTGTGTCAGGCAGTGTGATAACAGGCACTGCAGAAGGTACGACACCTGTCGTAACTACGGAGACTTCCCTCTCCGGTGTGCTCGCTGGAAAACTTCCAGCCATGCTAATATGGTTCTGCAATGGGAAGGCACTGCCAAATGGGAGTAGCAGCTTCTCTAACGCTTTATTGTTGTCATTGGTAACTCTGGACTTTGTTTTCTTTTTAAAGGAAGATTCAATGCATTTTACAACCATTAAACATCTTTTCTTCTCTTCAGCAATACTTGTAACCCATACTAACAGCAAAAGGCTTGTGCACACCAGAATGGCTGGCAGTACTACTCTAATGGCTTCCTTATGTGGTCAGGTACAGGAGCAAGGCTTCCCAGTCTGTCTGAAAAAAATGCTGAATACATCTTAGGTGATCTAGCAACTATAGAAGCCGGTAAGTATCCCAGAGCTAAGTTTTAATTTATTTAAAGATAAGCAGCTGGTGTTTGCATTAACAAATTTTGCTGCATCCTTCAATTCCAGATTCAGTGCAGTGAGAGTAAAGTTCTAATACTGCTGGATATTTGCAAGCCCTTTCAAACTTCAGCTGCTTTGCCTTGGTAAAGGCAATGGTAACACACATTTTTCAACCCATTTTGCCTTTGGAATGCTTGCAAGTCCAATCATGATTTTACTAATGCACTCAGCAAAACACAGGTCCTCAACAATCCATGTTCACAAAGGCCTACAAAGCTAAAATGAGGATGGATGAGAATAGTAAAGCCTTCTCCAGCATGTTACTGACATCTCTAAAGAAAGCCAAGGGTTTCTATTGATTGTTGTGTTTAAGCCTGTATCAGTCACACTACATGCTTTCTTCCTTAAGATGCCATATTTTTGGTAGATGCCATTACCACCCAAATAACTCGAGAATCAAAACCAGAGTGCACCATCCAAGTGGGCAAGGGTAGCAGAACCCTTTCCCCAGCATTATCGCTGGAGTGGGAATAAGCATCTGGTTCTTACTTCGTCTTCTCCCTGCCCCACCACTTTGGGCAAATTTACACTATATAGGCTTCAGAAAATGTACATCAAATATTACAGAACTTTCATTAACAAGTCAAATAAAATAAAAGAGTAAAAAGTTAACATACCTGAATAAGAGAAATGTTGTGTAGACTAAGTCTGAAGAGGTAGTTCCTGCATGAACAAGCAGAAAAATTACAAACTATTAGGCTACTAAGGAAGGAAGGAAGGGAAAAGCTATTAAAGCAAGTAATAGTTTTTGGTCATTCATGTCTACAAACAAAAGCTTTTCCTGGACTCCTCTTCACAGAATACAAAAGCAGTTATATGCCTGTTCACTGACTTGTTCATCAGTGTCTTAGTGAACCTGGTAACAAAGCTCTGAGCAGGTCCTAGTATTAAATACTCCAGAATCCATAATGAAGAACCACAATGAAATCCCAACCACAAAGGGCCATTTGCAAACTCTCAGCAGGCTTTAGTTGAAGTCCGTATGGGCTGCAGTCATGTTTTTCTCTGAACTCTGAGAAAACTGAGATTGGACAGAAGCCAGCTGGAGCAGAGCTGACTTCCTAGTATGCTCCCCCAAGCCTGTCCTTGTGGGAATTCCCATTCAGGACTTCGAGGAAAAAAAGAGAGCAAATACTTCTCAGTGGAATCTCTCTGCACAGAAAATCAGCAGGGAAATCAAGGCAGTGACTGCAGATATTCCCAATCCTCCTGTCATCGTCTCTTCACAGGCAAAGCAAGGGAATTCCTGACAGAAGTCACTGTAGCATGAGATACCACATATCAGCTGAGTTCCTGTCACCCTTCTTCTGAATGTTTGTATCCCATCACAAATAGGAGGCAACACATATTTGCATAAACGTCTATAGATAAGGCTTAGTTAACAGGATTTATCTCACATTTTTGCTTGCTAAGACAATGCAGTTACCAGGAATCAGCTGACATATTAAGCCATACAGACTGGATTGTGTGCTTGCGGCTTTTGGCCCGGTCTAACTTCATTTTTTTGCCTCCCATCTGTCAGGAGGTCTAAAGAGCTGTGATCCTTTTCCAACATCACTGTCACCACAATGTCCCAGAGAAGACACATTTATATCATACAAAGTAAATTGAACTGTGCTTCTGGAAGTGGCTTTGTTTAAATGGCAGAAAGTGCAGTTTTGATGGTACAGTTTCATCTGCTCTAGAAGTGCCAGTATATAGACATTCCCCCACTTAGTGAAAATGCAAGTTCGATTCCTAGGCCAGTTAACCCAGAGGAAAGATCCTATAGTGATGAGAAAGTCCTAAGGACTCTTCTGAAGACCCTTCTTTAGGGTCAGTACAGCAGCACACTCTGGCCAAGCAAAGAAAGTAATTCAAACTTTGACATTTCAGATTCATAGGTCACAATGACTACAACGAGGCTTGAGCAATTTTTACTCCCTTACATATCACTTGTATATCACCTAAGTCATAAGCACGGAGTTGCCTGTGTACTTTGTCCCAGTTCTATAAATAAATCAAAAGCTCTCAAATGCTGCTGACTGTTAATAAAGAAGGATGGGGACAAAGATGATGGGGAACTTGGGAAGTCAAACTCCTGATACCAAATCTTCAGCTGATATAGCTCTGACTTGCACCATCATGTTCTGTACTGGGACTGGTTGCCCAGAGAAGAATAAGACCCATTAGCAATATCTGAAGAAAATATATCAATGGTTATTATACCTCGTGTAAGTACACAGGGAAGTACACAGACACATACACACAGAGGAAATCTCCATCCTCTCTCCTAGTCCTGTCACTGAAGATCCAGCAGATCCAGTTGTTTTGTACAGTCTGAAACTCTATTTTGTCTCAAAGGGCTGCATACTTTCCCAAAAAATTTTCTTATTAACTCTTTAGCATCAGCATCGGGCTTGAATAGAGGTGCATGCAGCAAACCAGAAGCACTAAGATACACATAGCTAAAATTTCAAACTGGAGATAAATTCTCATCCAGTGATGGATCTGACAGCTCCCTTAGAACACCACATAGCTACTCACACCAAAATATTAATGCAGCTCCGGGACATGAGATATCCTGTAATAAGCCTTCTCCAGGGGAAGGCCTCCAATCTTACAACAGCCTCAGGAAAAAGTTCTCATAACTAGGGACTTGAAGTTTCTCTCCTATTGTTAAGCATGCTATTTAAATGCATTGATTTTGGAAGTCTTATAATGCAGATTTCAGCTCCTTGTTCCAGGCTTGCAAAAAGCTGGACAGTTTGACTAGGTAATAAGTTTTAATATTAGGGTGGGTTTTTTCCCTGATAGCACTGCAGAGCAAACTCAACCAAAATATCTTTAATGAAAGAGACATATCCAAAGGACACAATTTTCATTGCACTCAGCCAAAACAGATGCAGACAGGGATAGTGTCCATTTCAATAAAGCCAGTCTATGCTCTCAGTGACTGCTGTGTAGCACCTGGGCAAAGCCACTTGGGTGGCTGAGACCTAAACCAGGCAGGAACATAGTGCTAATGTAAATAGCACAACTAACTTCCAAAAGCTTTATACTAGCCTTAGCTCTCTAAGCGTGACCTTGGGGCTTTTCTTACAGAAAGGAGGGTTTCCCTACATTTTTTATCAGCTTGCCTCACCTGGTGTCTGTACAGGCACTTTCTTTTTGTTTGTTTGATCCTTCTCACATCTTACCAGCAGCAATACAAACACCTGTAGGCAAACCAGGCTATCAGAGACACCTCCCGA
This sequence comes from Platysteira castanea, assembly GCA_013397175.1. Lineage (NCBI taxonomy): Eukaryota > Metazoa > Chordata > Aves > Passeriformes > Platysteira > Platysteira castanea. The sequence continues at coordinate 1,958,094 of VYXC01003415.1, forward strand.
CTCCAGCTGACCTGCCCAGCTGGAACTGACTAATCCTTAATTAATAACATGCTCTTTTAATCATACTTGTTCTATACAGCTATACCTGGAGTAAAACGCCAAAGGGAAAGATCTGCTGAATCAGACAGTGCCATTTTTATGAATTGCATTTTAACTGCAATTTCAGTCCAAGAACGAACAAGGTCTCTGAATGACAGGCATGGTTTATTGTAGCTAGAATTGCCCCATTTGTGTCCTTTTTTTCTGCTTGTGTTTGAAGTTATGTCTGGTTAATACCTTGCCAAACTATAATTTAGAGCAGCTGAAGGAGTATGATTAAGAAGTATATAAGGACTCTTGAGATCTCCACATGAATGCACAAGGTACCTTCTTGGTCTTTTTTTCTGTCTTTTTTTTCCCCTCCCATTTTCCCTTGTAAGTGAATGCTGGTTAATTCCTTTCTCTCCTAAATTAAACCCACCGGGCTACGCCAGAATAGCAATTGCAGCCAGGATATTCGAATACCCTCCTTCTTCTGTATAAAAAGCTGGTGCACAAACTTGGAGGGATAGGACAACCTTCTTAATTGCTGTCCTAAAAGTTCACACCACAGTATTAAACACAAGCTTTGTTTCACCCCAGATTTGGCTGCATTTCAGCCATCTCCAGAGCAAGTGATTACACTCCTCTGAGTACTCTGTAACAAATGCCTCAAACTTATGCCTCAAACCAGCCAGCAATATTACAACTAACCTTATTTTTCATTAACATCAGTACCTTTCTGAAAATGCCCATGTTAAACAGTAATGCTCTGAAGTCTTAAGCAGGGCTGTGGTTTTGTTGTTTTAAGACACACAGCGGGTTGATGATGGTTCCTCTGGAGACTGATTCTCAGCCAATGCCTGTTCAAACAACCTGAGGGCAGATCCCCTCTCTGTCACCTATGATTGCAGTGGGATATTATTCCCCAGCTCAGATATACAAAGTTAGCTGCCATAAAGACTGTCCTGCCCTATAAAACCTAGGCTTAAAGAATTTGCCATCTGAATAGATAAAGAAGAGAGAAAAAGATACATCACTCTCATTTAAATTTAAAGCACAGATTGACCAATTTAGCCAACATCACAGAGCATATCTGAAGTACATCCAGGAGCTGATTTCCTGGACCATTAGTTTATGCCGTAGTTAGGAGAACAACTCACCTCCAAAGTTGGGGCACAGCATGTAAACCTGTACTGAAGTGTCATTTACACTCATGGGTAGATGTTGAATTACTTTCTTGAACTGGGAGCTCTATGCTGTGTGCATATGAACAGAGTCAAGCTGCAGCAGAAATCCTCTGAATGAAAGTATTTGTTAATTGGCTTCATAATTTGTATTGGGCTGCTTGTAAAATGATGAAGTGCTTACTGTGCCTGGTACCACAAAACATACATACCAGAGTAGCAAGAGAGCAGCTGAGATGTGTTTCAGGAAAGGCTGTGGAAGAATAAACCCACTTAAATCTGTTTGCCATGACATTTCCAAGTCAAATCTGCTTATTAAGTATTTATTTCATGTAGCCAATAGCACCTTGGGAGAACTTTGTAACATGGTGCCCATGCACTTGTTCACACATCGCCTGGCCTTAAAACAATTTACTTTGAAGGCAGAGCACTTCAGCTATGATGCCACTGAGCAACAGAAATGCAAGATAAATTTAAGCCTTTCCATTGGGAAGCCACATAACAAGAGTGCTTGAATAATAACAGAGACTTCGTCTTAGGAGCTCTGAAATTATAAGGGTTGCAACATGCTTCACTCGCTCATTCACGCCTCTTTTCAGTCACCACATCTGTCAGCACTGTACTGGCTGATTAAAAGGTGCTTCCTCCTAGTTAAGAGAGAGCAGCTTTTCAGTTCTGCTGTGGTAGATCAGGAGGAACATCTCTGCAGCCGATGGACTGATCATGTATACATGAAAGGCTCTCCTAGCCTCAGATTATTTTTGCTATTTAAATGAGTGAGGCTTGTTCACATTCCCTAACTCCTCACAGACCAAGAAGGCATAAAAAAACCTCTCTATGTTTCAGAATAACCCCTGCTATCAAATTTGGAGCCATGAGAGCCCCCATGCTGACTACCACCAGAACCTCTTAGGACTTGGACATGCACACAGAAACCAACAACACACTGCCTTAACTGAGCTGGTCTCTATCACTCCATGTTACACCTGCTCATTTGTTGCTACTTCCCTGCTTCCCTTATAGTAGGTGTGAGAAGCTCCCCCCCTTCCTTACAGGGCAGGCTATCTTAAGCCCCCTCTCTTTCTAGGCAATTACTCTGCAAGTAGAAACAAAGCCAAGAGAAGCTGATAATAATGTTTGATCATGCAGAATAAACACGTGTTGAGAGAATGTTGTGGTTTAACCCCAGCCAGCAACTAAGTACCATGCAACCACTTGCTCAGTCCCACCTTCCCCAGTGGGACTGGGAGGAGAATTGGGAACAGGTAAAACCCACGGGCTGAGATAAGAACTATTTAATAACTGAAACAAAGTCATATGTTATTATTGTTGTTGTTATTGTTCTACCAGTAATAATAATGAGAAAGAGGAATAAAGCCCACGAAACACAGGTGCTGCACAATACAATTGCTCACTCCCCCCTGCCCAATGCCCAGCCCATCCCTCAGCAGCAACTGGCCCCTCCTGGCCAAGTGCCCCCAGTTAATATACTAAAGCATGATGTTCCAGGGTATGGAATATCCCTCTGGCCAGCTCGGGCCAGCTATCCTGGCCACACTCCTTCCTGGCTTCTTGTGCATCTGCTCCCTGGCAGAGCCTGGGAAACTGGGAAGTCCTTGACTTGTGTAAGCGCTACTTAGCAACAACTAAAACATCAGTGTCTTATCAACGTTATTCTCATACTGAATGCAAAACACAGCCCTGTACCAGCTACGAAGAAGAAAATTAACTCTATTCCAACCAAAACCAGGACAGGGAAAGTAGAAGAGAACTGAGTGAAGAGTTACTGTCCTTTTTGGGAACTATTTTTGCACTGCTACAGTTATCCAACACAGCCTGGGTGAGGTACTGGAGCCTCATATAGGCTCATGGTGCTCTGGGAAGAGGTTCCCTGTGTTCTTAAAATAAAGTAAAATAGACTATAATAGACTATTTCAGTAGAGAAATGCTTCCTAACGTCCAGACAGAACCTTCCCTGCCACAATTTTGAACCATTCCGACGCACCCTATGACTGGATGCCAGGAAGAAGAGATCTGCACCTCCCTCTCACTTCCCCTCCTCAGGGTGGGATTGTGCTGCAGACAGCGTCCAGGTCTGCAAGAGGGACTCACAACTGTCACAGAGTAGATAATAAGAAAAATAATTAACAGAACAGGGTCCTTTGGGTGATATGAAACAAGACATAGAATTATGCATATGACAACTAATGCTCCCTTCTGGCACTCCTGGAAGCCACATGCTGGGGCTGAGCCTCGGGCTAGGAGCCAGCAACTCCTGTCAGCTCTTCCTATCTGTGCTCCTGGAGGCCTTAGATATACTTTGTACTTCCACACTACATGACAAACACAGCTTAGTCATGCTTCACGACTCCCTAGGAGCTGGTTAGTATCATTCCCCCCCTTAAATTAATGGAGAAAATGAGCCAGAGAAAGGTTAAATGACCTTCTCCAAAGCACACAGCAAGTCAGTGATGGAATCAAGATCAGACCCCAGGGCTCTTGGCTACCAAATCTCATGCTAGATTAACACAGTGCCTCTACGCAGGTCCAGCTGTGGCTGAACTTTTCAGATGGTTACCCACATTTCAGAACTAGCCAACCATACTAAGAAACCCAGTTCCTGAAGGACGATTCTGGCCTTTGCTTGCAGAAGGAGTTAATTACATGCCTGGTCCAGAGTGATGTGACAATCTGTTAGCAAATGGTACTCCAGTGGTTCATCTGAAGCGCCTGGCAAACACTTGCTGGAGAAAAGGTGGAGAACCAGCAGCTACCCTACAAGCTGGATCCTTATTCACCAGTAATTTTGTTTCTATTGAAGAAAAACTTGTCCAATACATCATTCTTCCTCAAAAATCAATAGATGTACAACAGAGAAGCATACTAAATGGCAGACAGTAATATGATGCAGTTGCTGTATGAAGAATTGCTTTTCCCCATGCAACTTTTCTCTGTTATAAATTCAGCCAGAGCTAGAGAAACAACCTCTTAGAAGAGGATCCTTATGCAGGCAGCATATCATTCTGACTAAACAGCTTCCAAATTAAGCCAGGGGCTCAGCTACTGTTTCTGTGTTGCACTGAAGCCCAGTTAGTACTTCTCTGTGGAAACAAGGATGAAATTCCTCTATATTCCATTCAGTGGAGGAGAACTACCATCAGCTTTAATGTGGCATGAGGCGCATGGCACAGATCTGCTCCTCTTGATGCTGTATATTCAGGGCCAACTCCAGGAAGAGTCAAAAGAGGCAGACACAGCTGCAGAGCAGGCAGGACAACAGCAAAGCTGAGGCACACTTGGGCTACGCCAGTATGCAGAAATCTAGATGGATGGATGCTGCTGGGGAAGGGAGAAGCAGAAAGGGGATTGGCCTTTGGATTGACAGCCTTGTCCCCTCTCCCAGCAGCTTGCAAAGGGAACAGCAAGCTGGCTCTGATGTCTCTGTCCCTTCTCTTTCCCTAGGGCAGGAGAGGCAAAGCCTCACTGAAGAGTGATTCCACATCCTTGGGGGTGATAGTATTTGCTATGCTCCTGAGACATGTCAAAGAATGGGGATTGGGATTTTTTTTTTTTTTGTCTGAATATGTTTATAAAAGGAGGGACAATTTTCCTTCTTTTGTTTTGTTACATTTTCTTGCCTCTTTTTTTACTAGATGAGTTTCTTTAAAATCTCAGAGATGAAAACGGAGCCAAATTTTCAAAACTCATGGGTAGGTTTGTTCTTATTTTCCTGGAAGAGTGACTCCATCTCTCAGACCATCACATACTATCCCACATGCCACCTCAAGTCTTTTCTGACATGTGTCTGACAGCTCCCCTCTTCCTCTCTCATCCAGCTGGCAGCCAAAGAGCACTTACAGCACCTTGATATGGCCACAAGACACAGAAGGACCTTTCCTCTCCTATTTGCCCATCACTTTCAGTAAGTCACAATGTAAAATTCCTCTTCTTCTGATGCACTGATTATTGTTCGAAGCTTCCCTGGCAGCCTCCCCACCTGCCTACTTAGGCTGATAAACATCCTCAGTTCTGTCAGGCTTTCCTCAAACCCTGGATGAATTTAATATTACTTGTATGTAAATACTGATAGAGTTGGCTGGTGAGATTAAATTATTGCCCAAAATCCCTTCTCTTTTCTGGGTTTTTATACCTTGGCAGTGGCACAGAGCAGTAGGCTTAGCACCTAAACATCTGGATATAAAGTGATATGCAAACCACTGTGGTGAGCCCTGCCATATAAAACTGACATATCACTACTCTAACCAGAGCAAGAGAAAGTATTTTCAGTAAGGCAGAGGAAAACTGCTCTGCAGCCCCATTCTGTGATGCTGTAAAACCCATTATGTCCAAGTCTCCAAGGCTTTTGCCAAAGTATCCTGACCTTGTGTTTGCACCCATCACACTCTCAAAAATACAGTCTTCAAACTTAATTATTCTCAGTGTGTTACTAAAGCAAGTGAGCCTCTCATGGGTGGCTGCTTTCGTGATAGGGTATCACCAATTTTCATTTTATCTGGAATATGAGATTTTTTTCTAGTGAGGCCTGCAATTTGCTGTGTAAAGATGCTTTCTATCAGTCTGTGCTGCACCAAGATTGCCTTTCACACAGTACTGGCTATACAGGCACTGGCTGTGAAAGTGCTCAGCCCCACGACAATGCTGAGGTCACTTGCAGAGAGGTGGATGGTGCTGCCTTACAGGCGATTTGAAGGACCAGCTGTTTTCTCCACCAACAAAGATGACAGACCAGAGACTGCCACTGCCTCACCCTCTTCTCCCTGTATGTTAATGTGCAAAACTGCTCCTTTGCCCTCCTACAGCTGCAGCTTCTTCTGCGCATTGGTCCATCCCAACAACCTGGCAGTGTTGCAGTGTAGCATTTTATTTGATTGATTTATTCAGAGTTAACTAAAATTCATGTCCTTTGCTTGAGAAAAAGCACAAATTTTAACTAAGGAAAAAAAATTACACTTTGAACAAAATTTGGGCCAGGCTCTAAACCTCCCAGAATCCCATAATTACAGAAACTGTCCTTCATCCTTTCCACACCTTTTCCCCTCCTCCCTAAGGGGTATAAGTCAGGGACAGCACAGATTTAGGGTATGCCAAATTCACACTGGTTGCAGACCAGCAGAGAAAAGCAAACCCTATAGGTAAAAAGCCAGACACCCCAGCGAGGCTTCAACCTCCACACTTTATACAGGGGCTGAGCTGACCTCACCTGGCAGAGTATCAGAGAGGAAAATCTCCCTTTGAACTATCCCAGGCTCAACCAGAGAGGTTAAAACCTGCACTTTAAATCACACTTTTGTTCCCTTTGTGAAGAAACTGTGCACCCCAATTATGAATTTAACTAGCTGCAGTGTCTAATCACAGCTTTCTCACCTTCACCACATTCTTTACCTCACAGGTCAGGCAATTTCTTTAAAAAACATCATGGTCCTTTGAAAGTTTCTGTTAATCTTAGAGAATGATTTGGGGGTTTTTTCCCATCACATAACCATGTTATCTGCCTCTCTCCAGTCTATGACACAAGGATGCAACTTTAATTACAGCATTCTTTTGTCTGATAAGAAAAAAATCACAGTGAGAAAGGAAGGCGTTTGTTTCTCTCCATTTCTCTGCACTAGTGCTTTCAGCTGCCCACCTATGATCTGGATATAATCAAAAACATTATCGTGCTCTTTGCTTGCTCACGTCCTCATTAATACCTCAGCTGGCAAGGTAATTTCTCAGCCCAATGTGACTTAGCAGGGAGTAAAGCTGGTGTAAGACTCTGCAAAAATAACGCAAGCCATAAGAAATAGTTCAGTCCATTTTTTTCAGAAAAGTATTAAGAAAAATCTTGTACTCACTCAGATGTTAACAGGGACAAATGGTACACCACTCCTGGCTGTTTCAGGGCAAGCCTGTGGACTACATAACTGTTGGCTATGCCCATGGGGTTGTGCCCAGTGCTAACGTGTTTGCATGTTAGTCTCTCCATGCTATACGAGACTTGACTTTTTTGGCCATGCTGAAGCCCCAGTGCCGCAGTGTAAGTGCATGGGACTCACAGGCTTTCATGAACATTTGGAAGACTTGCATCTTCTTTGGAGAAGCAAGACTGAGAGCAAGTGATTAAAATACCAGGTGGAAATACAAGAGTAAAGGGTCCAAATTACACCTCTGCCATGGATTTTCTGAGCCTAGAGAAGAGCTTTGGCTATGTCCACATTAGTCAAGTGCAGACTGAGGTTGTGCAGACCTTGACTCGTATCTTCAGAAAGTGCAGTCTCACTGCAGGAGTAGCTGTGTTAGGTGCAGGACGGTACCACTTTTCAGGTAGGCAACATATCCATGTGACTCAACATCACAGCCTTTTCACAGGGCGGGGTGGCTCTTAATCCTTTTTGACCTTGGATTCCCATCTACAGTGTGAAATTATTAGTGCTTTCTTGCCTCACTGAAGTCCTGTGAAAATAAATGTTTGTGAGGGCCCCTGACCATTTAGCAACAGAAAGTATTGCTGACAGATTTTATACTCTGTGTTATCTGTGGAACTACTCTGACCCAACTGCTGCCACTGAATTTCCTGGATTGCAAAATGCTTTTTACCTAGACAACATTATCTATGGAGACTTATTCTCTTCACGGTTTAGTGCCAGTCCAGATGTGGACAGGACTGAAGGTGCCCAAAGGTAAGAGTGATATTTTCTGACAAGCACAGGTTTTGAACGTTTTACTGCAGTGCTCTGGAGTTTTCTGCCAAACAGGCAGGAAAGAGCCTATGTTCAGCCACAAATCTGCATGTGACCTGGTGCCTGACAGACTAATCTATCATGCACCAGAAACTTTCAATAAACTCAGGGTGCCAAACCTGCTGTTTGAGGGTCCTAGAATATATTTATAATTTGCCATATTTCTGCAAGCTGCAACTTGAAGGAACTCTTTTGGGACATCAGTCATTCTACTCAGCCTTCAGCTCCTAAGCCTGCATGATCCAGAGCTTTTTTAATGTTTATACAGCCAGAAGCACAATAGTCAGAAAAGGGTGTGCCTAGGCTGCTGTGCTTCTCCTAAAACAACCCTTGAAAATTCATATCGTACCTTCCGTACTCTCCAAACTAAGCATATTCATGCCCCATCCCTGGAAGTGTTCAAGTATAGGGGATTTTTTAGAGCAGGGCCTGATTCCCTCACAGGAGTTAAGCTGTGAGAACCGTGAGAATCCAAGCTGGATTCCTGACTATGAGATGCTGTGTAAGGAATACGTGACAAGCTAAGAGAGTGCTAGGAAGTGTCCTTGTGCCCAGGAAAGGTGTATTCAAGGAGGAACACAGAAAACAAAAGGGTATACAGAATACAAAGAGGTATACAAAGCAATATGGCACAAGGCCTGAGAAAAGTAAGCAAGATGCTACAAACTTCAAACTGCTGAAACTGCAAGGCAAAGCAGAGATGTCAGAAGACATGACGATCGCATTGCTCTTAATAACCAATCCTTAATAATTTCGTACGTATAAGCAGAGAGAATTAACCAATTGTAACTTTGCCTTAAACGCGTGAGAACAATGCTTGAAACTATATACATGCCTTTTGTAGCAATAAAGGGAGAACGATCATAGAACCATATTGGCTCGTCGTTGTTACTCCGGGACCCTTGCCCCAGCGGGACCCTTTGCAACATTCAAGGCCAGGTTTACTGGGGCCTTGAGAAACCTGATCTAGCAGGTGGCATATTTGTCCATGGTGGGAGGGTTGGAAGTAGATGATCTTAAAGGTCCCTATCAACCCAAGCCTTTCTATGATTCTATGATATCTCCTCCCTTGCAGCTATCTACTTGGCAGCAATGAGCACATTCAGATCAGCTCTAAATCAAGTATGAAAATCATCTCTGTCAAGCATCAGGACTTGCATCACCAGCAGCTCAGTAGTTTTACATTTATTGCAGAGAAGTCTGGCAGTCCATAATGACGTGCACTTTACTTGCCAATTCTGAGTCCCTTGATGCAGCTTTTGCTCCCTACTCTTCACCTCCGGGCTCTTGTTGGTAACAGCCAGTTGTGACAAGGGCTCCTAAGCTGCACCTCCCCATGTGACAACCATGGGGGACAATCTTTTCCCATCTCCTGATGGAGCTGACAGCCCTCTTGGCAGGCAGAACGTGAGGGCTTCCGGCCATGACACTTTCTGGCTGGTTTTCCTCCACACCTCCACTCACTGTGTATGGCCGACCCTCATAGCCATGCCTCTCACATCCGCAGCCCCATCAGGCTACGGCCCCAAGCTGACATCCCTGTAGTTTCCTTCTGGGAAAAATCAAATGTTTGCCTTAGGACTTCCCAGCCACTCTCTGTGCAGTCATTTGTTTGGGTGCCATCCTCCTGTTGTCCAAGCTGTTTCCCTTCAGCTTGCTGTTGTGCCAGATTGTCACACGGTGTCTCAACCACCCTCCTTTACACCTTTTATGTTGTCCTCACCAGGGAGCTCTTGTGAAACATGAGTTTTGGCCTGCCTCCAAGCAGGGTCTTTCATATCATCACTTCTTTACTGGCTTCTGTCTGTGCCCAGCCAGCAATGAGACAGTCTGGAGGAGTAAGGCTCCTTGAGGAGGTGGAATGTCACAGCTACACTGTGTCCCTCCTCCACAAAGCTCACCCTCCCTGGAGCCTGGGCACCCTGCCTAGAGCACAGGTGAGACAGCAGCTTCTCCAACAGAGAGGTGAAATCACTGTGATCATATTTTCAACTTTTTTCTCACTAATAATGAGGTCTAGATTATTGTTTTTCCTCCCATTAAAATAAGTTCAAATAGCAATCACTTGTGCTCAAGAGCTGAAAAAAGCAGCAAATATTTCAAAACAATCACTCATTCACAAAAGGAAAACAGTACATTAAAACACTAACACTATATCCAAAACAAAAACAAAACATGCGATCTGTGAGTCAAAATGAAGGTTATGAATTTTTGAAATGTGTGTTTTTATACTTAATGAAATGTGACTCATAATATGGGTAGTGTAGATTTACAATGTTCTAAACTATTCATATCTTTTCTTGCAAGCGTTTGGATTTTACAAACGATGTGACAAGTAAATACGTTGCTTAGAAACCATGGTGGGCTTTTGAAACTAATTCTTTTGTTTCTGGGATTTTAACTTGGCAGGTGTTTGGTGCAGTGGAGTTATCAAACTCCTCTGGTTTACTCTCAGACAGCACCAGTCATTTAAGGAGGGCTCTTAGATAAGGATAATGCTTAAAAATCTGAGGCTAATGTTATTTCAGTTCCCTGTCTGCATGGCATGCCCTCAATACCTCTTACAGTTTCAGTCACGCTGTGTCCAATTCCTGAAACCAAAAACCCTTGTGAACCCCCGGATTTTCTAGGAAGTAAAAAGCTATGAAGCTTTGAAACACAGGCCAAACTAAGCCAAAGAGATGCTGTGGTGAGGTCATACTGCTTTTAAATAGAGACAGACAGAAGTAGTCTGAAATAATTTATAACACTATCATCTAAGAGAATGATGTTAACCAGGAAATTGAGAAGTGGGACTACTTATAAACGCCACCCTGATCCCAAACTCCTTCCACAACCCCGGAATAGCTGGCATTACTACTAATATGATCTACAGCAGCACATTTAAATATGGTTAACATTTAAATTTAGGTTTCATAAATTACACCCTGCAGAGATGGATAGAGACAGCTCCTATCTCTTTGAGGTATTGTTTCATTTGCAAATTCAAGCAGATGGTGCACGAGCAACTAATGACTCAAAAAATCACCCCTAAAAATAGTCCGGAACAAGGTGTGGATTCATCAGGGAAGGAGGCAACAGAAAAGGCTTTACTTTCCCTTCCCATTTCTCAGGAACAGCTCCAGGAGCTCAGCACACCCAGAGCTGTGCAGCACCAAGGACCCCATCCACACCCCATTTTCAAGAAGGTCTCCCCGTCACCTCACACAGGGTGGAGCTGAGATGGTGAAGAGGAAATGGGCTCAGCATTCCCCACTTTCTCCACACCAAGCATGTGTATCCAACAAAAAAAAATACCCTGGGAAATTACATCTTTATTAGCTGTACCCTGAACTGCTCAGCACAGCCATGTGGCACCACTGAAACTTTCAGTCTCCCAGTCAGGTGGGTAGTGCTTCATGAAAACTGACTTCTCCAAGCAAATTCTATAAATACTTGTCACTGCTTCCTCATGAGGCAATACCCTGCATTATTGTGTACCTCCACTGGGAAGCCAGGTTTGCTGTCACTCCCCTGTTTATGATGATGTTGTACCCCCTGTCTAACCACATTCGTACAAACTCTCGGGGAGGCAGAGTCCCTCCAGGACTGCTCAAACCTCCAGGGGTTTGAGCAGGGGTGAGGGACTGCATGGGGGAACCTGCCGTGCAGCCCAATTATGTAAACCACAAATTCCTCAGAGCACCGTGCCTGTGCAATGCCTGGCAGAAGGCACTGTTCACAGCCATCCCAAAAGCAATGCCGTTCTGAAGTAATAAATATTAATCATTTCTGGGTAAAGATCCCAGCACAAGTAAAGCCGCAGCTTGAAAAGTAAAATGTTTCTGTATAAAAAGCAGGAGGGCCTCTGGCAATTAGAACAGCTACAGGAAGGTAAAGTGTTATTATTTACTGCACAAACATAGGCAGAAAACATATATTAAATCACACTTCAGTTGTTTCTGTGAAGCATAAAACTCTCCTTCTGCTACACATCTTGCTCTTTTCTCTTGCTTGTACCATGAGTTCTTCCACCTCTGCTCCTCATGTCCCTGTCCTCTACAGCTGAATATACTGGGAAGAAAGACTCTCTTCCTCTATTTTCGTTAACAGCAGAAACTGGTACTACAATGTTATCTGATTCTAAATGTTATACTTTAACTGATTAGTTAGACCATGCTTAGTCTTTTTTTTTTTTTTTTTTTTTTTTTTTTT